>VWZF01003775.1:592444-641556 GCA_013396755.1 Sclerurus mexicanus
CCCCCCAACCAAAAAAAAAAAAAAAAACAAACAAAAAACCCACAACCAACCAACCAAAAAAAACCAAAACCAAACCAAAAAAAGAACACAACCCCCCACCAAACCCAAACAAACAAAACCCCAAAAACAAACAAACAAACAAACAAACAAAAAAAAACCAAAAAACCAACCCAGCAACAAGATGATGAAGAGAAATAAAATACAATCAGGATCAGCTCCTCTTCTGTGCAAGTCACCCAGTTTCTATACCGGGCACGACATTCTATAGTGTGGAATATCCCTCTTGCCAGCTGGGATCAGCTGTCCTGGCCAGCTCCCTCCCAGCTTTTTATGCACTTCCTCCCTGGCAGAGCATGGGAAACTGAAAAGTCCTTGGCTTAGGATAAACCCTGGTTGGCAACCCAAAACATCAGTATGTTACTACTACTTATCCCATACTGAATCCAAAACACAGCCCTGTACCAGCCACTGAGAATTAAATGAACTCCATCACAGCTGAAACCAGGACACGCTGACAAGAGCTTTCTTGTGTATCGCATTCGTGTAAGGCTGTCTGCACCTCGTAGCTGACAGGAAACTAAACTACTTCTGCCATTTCTTTATTTCATTTTCCAGCAATTTTCCACCAGTGTATGTGGGAATTTAAAAGAGTGACAAACTCATTTTGGGTTTGTGCTGCAAACCTGATCAGCTGGGGTTTTGCTCATATATCACTACAGTCTAAAGAGATTTGGCAGAGAATCAAATCCAGCTGGTGCTGGATGGAGCTTGGGTGAGTGATGTACTTTTCAACTGACCTGATAAACTGGCAGTCTTGAATGCCTACATTTTGTCTAATTTGTAAGAACTGCTATACACAGTTTATAGGAATTGTAAATTCTAGCTTTCTGGAGTCTTTGTTTTTACAGGTATCTGATTTTGCATTTGGATTCTTCTTCATGTAATGTCTTGTTTTCGCTAATCCAAAAGACACTATGGCTACAGACTGATAATTGTAAGGGGCAGAAATAATTTGAGACTAGATTCCATAATAGAATACAGGGAGCACAACTGTATATACAACAAGCACTTTTCCTCCATTGTTTATTTCCCTCTTTCAACAGTGAATTTCACAAGGACAGGACCCTTCTTTTTCCCAGCACACTTTTAGAAAGCATGAATAATATGGATCAATATTCATAAAGAGTTTCTCTCTAAATATTTCTGCAGTTCATGTTATTTTTCTGCCCGCTACAGACAGATCATTTTCTATCTGTTTTTACAGCTCTTTCATCCTTTCTTTTGCCCATTGACTTGGTCCCTACCTGCATCTCTATTCCATCTATATTTCTTTATTGCTTTAATTCTTTAGATGTAACCTTTAAGACTGGTATCTTTTTATTTCTTAACAGCAGAAGCGATAGAAGTTTATCCTGGAGTTTCAACAGAGCAATCTGGAAATTTTTAAACATTATTTTTCAGACAAAATTCTAATACATTCTCACCCTGCACTTCACATACTTGCATAAAACCTCAAGTGACATTTGCTCAAGGAAAGGCTTAGGAATAATGCCTGGCTTAAGAACAATAAAAAACCTGGTGGCAAGGACAATTCTCCAGGTCACAGCTTGCCCCTGTATTTCCATGGTAAAACTTCACTGCCCAGTCTGATGGGATGATCCAACCATGCTCAAACAAGATGTTTACATTATGTTACACAAGGCAACTCCTAGACTTTAAGACAGAAACCACACAACTGTAAGATAAACACAATGTGATGCACTCTCAAGGAGGCTTCACCTTCTACCTGCTCATGGATGATGCAATGAACACCCAGCATTTCATGGAGAACATGACGGATGGGCTGTGGGTCCCTGTGGACAGGCTTTTGGGTTGATTATAACACACAGGTCATGATCTAGTAAATCTTGTAATATAAGGGAATCATTTGGCTCTGATTTCCTGATATTTGATTGTCTTACCATTTGCAACATACTTATTCTCTCCAAAATGGAAGGAACTGATATTTACTCTTTGAAGGGTGGAAAACAAGGAACTGAGAAACTAAGTGCATTGACTAACTCTCTGTAAAACCACTGAGCACAAGGACTGATTTACTCACAACAGATTTAACTAGCAGTTGCCCAGCCTGCAGGAGTACCATTATCCATCTCTACAAAGGAGAGGCATTTGAGCTGTAAAGACCCTTCTTGCAGAAAGGAGACCTGAGCAGACTATTCCTCTGAGGCTTGACCTTCATTCCCTCTCCTTGTCTATCTCAATGATGCCCTTCCAACAGGCACTCTGGAAAAGCCCTTAATGTGCATAACTATTGGAAAGGAAGCAGAAATCTCAGACAAGAAAAGACATGCAGAAAAGTCAGTAGTAAGTAAGTTTGTGTAGCTTTGATTTATTGACTAGTTCAAGTTACATATGTATGGTTATTTAATGCCAGTGGCTGGCTGAGCAAATTTGTTACCTAATTCAGAGTGCTTGATGCTGCTGAATGGTCATTAAGTTGCTGTAGGCTTAATTAACTGGTGGGTGAACTATGGGTTTTAAAATAGCTGGATGCTTTTTTGATTTTTAAGAAGCAAATGTGTTATTATTTGCCTTTTTTTTTTTTAATATACTGTCTCAGTAAGTGAAAAAGTTCAGGACACACCAAAATCTTCCTGTCATGGCCTTTTTTGTTAATAGTCATTTTATTTTCTTACATTATTCAGAAATACTCCATCTGAAGCCCTAGCCAGCTACACTTAAAAAAAAATATTATTTTTGAATGCATTTATGTCATCAGAGCCTTTCACATTTATATTTAGTTGGTACCTTTCAAGATTTGCACTGAGCTGATTTGAAGGAGGAGTATCAGCCAAGCCACTGACAGCAGCAGACACTGCTCGGGATGGGTCCTAGGGCATGTTCAGTACTAGCGAGGTGATGAGCTTGATGAGTTGACAGCACTATAGTTTTCCAATTTTCATGTTTCTATTTAAGTGTGTGACTCAAACCTGCAATATTTCCATGGTGACCCATGTCCCCATGACATTTAAGGGACAGTCACTCTGACTGCAGGTGTTTTGTGACTTATGACTGAACAAATGGAGCTATTCAATTTATTCTGCATCCAAGACTGTATTACATAAATCCTGAACTAATCTCCTCTTTGTCAGAAATTAGACCCTGAGCTACCTGTCTGGAGAACATTTTGCAGTGGTAGAAACCAGCTACTTGGAAGAAATCTTTTAGCTCCTAAGGTAGGTGGAAGGTCCTAGGAAACAGCTCAAGGAATCTTTCTCCCTCACGAAGGCAGGGACAAATATGTCTGATGCAATGTTCCTGCAGGTGATGACCACTGGTCCCCCTTTTCTCAGGAATGTCACTAGCTGACTCACAACAGGCACAGGGAAGGCTCATGGCAAGTAGATAAAATTGTGCTTTATTCCTCAGAAACACTGCCTGTTTGTAATCCAGTGACTTCTCTCATCACAACTGATAATGAGAAGATCATACTCTTAAAATAAAAGGTGCTCTAAAATCCATCTACATCTCCTCACTACAGCTCTCAGGACAGGAAAGTGCCTCCCCTTCAACTCTCCCAAGGGAGAGCAAAAGCAAAGGGACGGTCACCATCTTCCCCAGGGCTGGCCAGTGGCAGACAGCAGGGATGACCAGGACATTCACACTGGAGGCACATTAGCAAGATGTAAGAAGACCAGTTTCTCCATGAAATTAATCCTTTCACAAGCATCTCTGGACTGGATCCATAAAAGTCCTCACTGCTGGGCTTTGCTTCAGTGACTCTCAGTTCCATGTGTGGCTCTCAACTGGCTAAGTGAGCACCAAAATATCATTAAAAGATCCCAGAAAATACTGCTCCTTTTTACACTGTGTCACTTCATTTACTATTATGTATCATTTAGTGTTATGTATTTGCCAAGAGTGCACCCCACAGCAATTACTTTGCTACTGTAGACATTTCCAATTACCTGCTGCAGACATTTTCTATTACCACCTTCTCAGGGTAAGCCACTCTTAACAGTTCAAAAGGAGTCAAGAAATCTGAGTTCTGACCCATACGAGGCTTTTTGGAAAGCACTGAAGTGGTTAATTTATACAGCTCCAGTAAGAATCAAAGTGCTTTACAACAAGAACATCATATAAACTCTCCTCAATGCAGGTATTTAATTGAGTCTTGCAAATTTTACTTGCCCGCTCAGCGGGGACAAGTAATTATTTTTGATGGATGAGTAAAATGTCATTAGTATTTCCATTCTGCTAAAGCTGGAAGATTAGTCTTTGTGGCTGAGCTGATAAATTTCCATGACACTTTTGCAAGTTGGAATGAATGAATGGATGTAGCTGTACTTTCAAAAACAGACACAAAGTCTGTCCTGACAGGTGCATCCCCAACCCTCACTCAGACACGGAATCTCTCCCATAGGCAACAGGAGGGATTTCTACAGAAACACTGATACCTACCCAGCTCAAGGTCTTGCTTGGTCTCTGCTGTTTAATAACAAACTGTCATTATCTGAAATGCTACACAACCATCTAATAGCTGAGTAACATACCATGAGTACCAGAATATTTGCTGTGTAATACCTCAAACTCCTGTTTACCTCATTCCCATATGAGGTTTGTTCTCATGAATCCCACCTCCTCAAGCTGCCCTGAGCTGTCTCCTGAAATGCCTCTCAAGTCTTTGAGTTCAGTGTTAAAGGTCCAGACACACAATAGTCAGCTGAATCCCTGCACACAGCAGTTATGGGATAGAGCTGGGCCATGTGCAAGGCTGATGAAGGACACAAATCTTTCTGCAGAACAGGCAGGAGAGGTCACTGGCAAGGAGCTGATTGCAGGAGAAAGACTTGAAAATTGCATTAGTTTTCAAAACTCCTTAAGAAAAAGATTTTTCAAAGGAAACCTTTGGCTTGAGAAATAGCAATAAGCACCAGTTCTTAGGATTACAGAAAGGGAAGGCGTGTCACAGCAGGGACAGCACAAAATAGATGGGAGATTAGGTGTCTTACATGCCATCACTGAGACACATCCTCCTTGCAGGATCCCACCATGCACAAGTCTGCCTTGGGCTTCCAACGTTCCCACCAGCACTCACAGGCATGAAGAAAGCTTTAAATAAACTACACAGTCACATCTGTGCCTTGTGCCTTAGAGGTCACACAGCAAACCTTTTCTAAGGCAAAGGTGTACACGGGAAAGGGTTGTTTGCTCTGCAAGCTGAGATGAGGGAGTCAACACCTTTCCCCCCACACCAACAGTTCCACGTGCTTTCTGTAAGGACTCACTGTGTCCTCTGCTAGTGGAAGGTCAGCTGGCTGCTCTGGCAGAAAGCTCTTGCTGAATTTTAAGCTGCATTTTATTCTGGAGGGCTCTTCCAGGAGACCTTTGTTATATAGTCCTTATAGCCCTTGTGTGCTCTAAGATGGCTTTTCACGCACTCCAAGTTTCTCTGTTCTTCTTTGTTAATAAGGACTCAGGAAATCACTGCAAGCTTTCTCATACCCTTATTAACAAGTGGATGTTGTGACATTGTTTAATTACTAAATAAACTTGCAGTCTGAAAGTAGCTGGAGACATGGAAGGACAAAAAAATCGTGCAATACATTATTCAGATGCACTGAAAAATGGCAAGAAAACCTGCCTAGCAAAAAGCCTAATCAGAATATGATACAAAAATGCAGTTATTAACTAGATTGTTAAATCTGTTTTCACTGACATTTATAGACATAGTAGAATGTATGCGAGCAATAATTCTTCAGAAGGTATTTAAAACATAAATTGTAAAGCACTTTATTTTGGGAGAATATTAACAGTAATTTTTAGCAGTTCCAATTCCTGTCTACAGCAAAAGTAAAATAAAATGAAGAAATAAAATAAAATAAAGGAAAAAAAAAGCATCCTCTGGCCACTAGTAACAGGCTCTCTTCCCTTTCTGTAGCTTTATTTAATAGTGATTAATATCAGCTGCAATACTACCCTACTAACTTAGAAAGAAGAAGGCTCACGTGCTTACATATCATATCCTGGCAGATAGAGCACAATATGGGGCACTAATGCTCAAAGGACAAAATAAACCTTTCACTTGAAGTCAAAATGAATTTGTTTTCATATGTTGCTGTAGAGTGATACTGTGCTACTCCCAAAGGACAGGGTTGCAAACCCAGGAACAGGCACAGCACCATAAGCTTTTTTGGTCTCAGATCACTGCTGACTTTCAAAGAGCATCAGGCACCTGAATGCCTGCTCTGCTTCTGAAAATCCTCCCTTAAAGTATTTTGAGGCATGGCTGCGTGAGCTGGGGGTGTTTAGCCTGGAGAAAAAGAGGCTCAGGGGAGACCTTATCGCTCTACAACTGCCTGATAGGAGGTTGTGGTGAAGTGGGGGTCAGACTCTTCTCCTGGGTAACAAGCTACAGGGCAAGGGGAGATGGCCTCAGGTTGTGCCAGGGAAGGTTTAGACTGGATAACAGGAAGAAGTTCTTCACCAAAAGGAATGTCAAGGATTGGAACAGGCTGCCAAGGGAAGGGGTTGAGTCACTATTCACAGAGGTATGTAAAAGACAGGTAGATGTCACTCAGGGACATGGTGTAGTGGTGGATTTGGAAATGCTGGGTTAGCAGTTGCACTTGATGATCTTAGAGGTATTTTCTAAACTAAATGATTCTGTAATTCTGCAGGGATGCGGAATTTATTAACTGCAAGATTTAGTGAGTAATAGTGTTAATGCAATTTCCATGAAATATATAGATAAGGAGACACAGATATACCCTGAAGTAACTGAGTTACTATTAGAAGAAAGAGAGTTTTCTTGGTTCCTTCTTACCATGGAACGAACCTGCATTCTCATCACATCACAGATGAAACATAAATAAGTGAGAACAGTCCCAGGCTTTGAAAGCATATGCACTCTCCCACCTTTATTGTATCTCCTAAAGCCACTAACTTTCACATTCCTTTCACCTTGTGCATTTTCCAAACAACCACTCGCACAACTTTATTTTGACTTATCAAGGTAAAAACTCGTTCAGCTATACCTGACCTAAGGAATTTATCATCTGGCAGAAGGCTGCAATTCAAGACATTTTCAGAACATAAAAACACAGCAATATTTTATCTGACACCACCTTTCCCAGCAATCTATGCAAATATATACATTGCTCCTTGGTTTGTTTTTTGGTTTTTTTTTTTTTTTTTTTAGTTTTATTACAACCAGGCACAGGAAACTATCACAGTGGCATCAATGGCATGAAGAGATACAATCTAATAAATGTGCTGGATCAGAATTGTTCTGACAAGATTCAATGTAATAAATGTATGATGAAAACGACACCTTGTTAATCACCAAAACACATTCCCTTACAGACACCAAGGCTTAGACTGGCTTATGGGCAGCGTAAGCCCAGCAGGCTTTGACAAAGCATTGAGAAAAGAGATCATTAGTTTTTCAGAACAATAAATCTCACATATCGAATTTTTAAACCACTGACAAATTATCTCCATAGAGTGACTAAATTTTTCAGATAGTATAATCTCCCAAGGTCTAGTGGCAAAACTGCAAGAATCGTAAGAAGAACCCCAAAATGCCAGTTTATTTTATGATTTATTATTTAACTTGCAACAAAATTACTGTCTTCCTGAACAAAATGACTGCATCTCTGGTCATGCTGCCAGGACCAAAATGAATACTATCAACTACTAAATCAAACCAACAGGTTAGAGACCACATGGAAAGGGAATTTAACATGGCATGTGAGGGACACCCACTACAGTGGAGCTAGGATTAATGGCAATAACCAGCTCTAATAAGAAGAAAAGAGAGAAGAGCCAATATGTCACAGACAACATTTGGGATAGGAAAGGAATGACACTGATATTTGCTCAAGTGGCTGTCAAGTATCTTGAGACTAAACCTGCATGGATGAGGGAACGATGAAAAGTCCCACAAGACCCCAGTGTAAACACACGCAAAGAGATGCACAAAGGAGAAACAATCCTAAAGTTTACTTAGAGAGTGATGGTTTTGAGCAATTAGCACCCAGGGAGGAGAGCTTGGGTTAGAATAAACAGATCTATGAAAATGTCAGCTGGTGATCAGGATCAGTCAGGGATGCAAATCAAATGCTGAGAACCATTAGGAAAGAAATAGGGAACAAACCAGAAAAAACATACAGCACAGAGGTCTAAACAAGGAGGTGCGGAATGCAGACAGTGATCAGGGAATGCTTGCTTATTTTATCTTCCAATATGACAATTATGCAACATCACATTTAATACCCTAAAAATTTACATGGATTCAAAAGGTAATGGACAAATTCCTTGAAAAAAAATTTATTTAGGACTACTGCATGAATGGAGACCTCTGGCTTATGAAATCACTGGAGGCTACAAAGATGTTCTTGAAGATAGCTAAGAGCATGTTCCTGAAATTTGAAAATCTATGAATTTCAAGATATGTAGTTAATATCCAAACAGCCAAACCATAAAAGTACATGTTGTTTTTACAGTATTCTTTTTAGAATTTATTAGTTCATCAGCCACTGAACAGGAAAAACCCTGTGATCATAATTTGCAGCGGATCTAGATACAGAACTGTGTTTTGTACTCAACAGCAAACACAAATACACATGAGACAAGGCTGATCTGCAAACAGCTTGAGAATAGATGAAAGGGCCAAGTTAATTGGATAAATTTATTTTAATTGCTCATTGATCCAGCTCTAGCAATACCATAGTACAGCATTCTCATTTACTGTGGAAACTCAAGCAGTCTGATGTACTGTCTGGATCATCAAGGGAATCAGTTGTTGGTTAGGCTGCTTTATTTCTTCAGGGAAAAAAAAAGTTTTCTAGCTATATTCTAATGCTTTTAGCCCTTGTTGTGTTTTACACTAGAGTTTTGGACTGTCACAGAAACCGATAATCTAGAAGAACTCCATGAAAGTGATCAAAATGTATGACATGGCAGTGTGCTTCTTAAAATGTCAGTTTACTCTGTTAAATCACTCTTAACCTGTAATAACCTTTTTTCTCAGCAGAAAGCTTTAAGATTTGTTCATGTTTTGCATTATAACCTTGCTAAATATCACTAGACTTAGAAATCCAAGAATATCAAGCTACCAGCAGTATTCTCATTTATTTATCATAGAAGCACAGAATGGAAGGGACCTTAAAGATCATCCAGTTCCAACTCCCTGCCATGGGCAAGGACACCTTGCACTAGACCAGGTTGCTCAGAGCTCCATCCAGCCTGGCCTTGAACACTTCCAGGGATGGGGCAGCCACAGTTTCTCTGGGCAACCTGTTCCAGTGCCTCACCACCATCACAGTAAAAAACTTCTTCCTAATATCCAATCTAAATCTAATATCTTTCAGCTTAAATCTATTACCCCTTGTCCCATCAATATATGCCCTCGAAAAAGTCCCTCTCCAGCTCTCCTGTAGCCCTTTTAGGTACTGGAAGGTGCTATAAGGTCTCTCCAGAGCCTTCTCTTCTCCAGGCTGAAGAAACCCAACTCTCATCCCATTTTCATAGCAGAGGTGCTCCAGCCCTCTGAGCATCTTCATGGCCTCCTCTGGGCTCAATCCAACAAGACCCTATTCTTATGTTGGAAACACGAGGTTGCATCTCATGAGAGCAAAGCAGAAATAAAGAATCCCCTTCCCTGACCTGCTGGTCATTCTGCTTTTGATGCAGCCGAGGATACAGTTGGGTTTCTGGGCTGTGAGCACACATTGCTGGGTCATGTTGAGCTTCTCGTCAACCAACACCCCCAAATCCTTCTCCTCAGGGTTCCTCTCAATCCACTCCCCACCCAGCCTGTATTTGTGCCTATTTTCATTTAAGGATTTTGCTAGATGGTGATGCACTAGAGAAACTCTTTCCCTTTTACACAAAATCTATAGATCTTCCCCTCGAATTGACTGGGCAGATGACAACTCTTGCTCCCTGATTTTGTTTAACGGAACCCATGGGGAAAACATTTTCTGTTTAGCTCTTTCTCTGTTAGCCAAGCAGTAAAATGGGACCTTTTATCATAGCAGCTACTCCCAAAGCTTTCTCTGACTCACCTTCCTATTCACATGTCCCCCAACTCAACATATAATACAGTGAAATATCCTTCTTTTAGTTAAAAGCTAGGTTAGCTCTAAAATCATCTCTGCAAGCAAATGTCTCACTAGATAATTCTGCAGTAGAGACAGGTTGTTACTTGATGATAGAGGACAGTGTCAAGCAATGTAGGATCAATCACTTGTATCATTTAAAGAACTAGAATTCTTCCAAAAAGGGTATTTTTAAAGTTATGTTTCGTTACTAAGCCATTCATCTGCAGGTGAATGTGAATGTCTTCTTGGTACCTAACCCAAAGGAGAACACCAGCAGCACTTCTCCGTTTGTGAGAAGCATTCACAACAGCTATGGATGTTGTGTCCTGGGGCTGACTGCTCAGGACTTTATCAGTAGCACAGTCTTGTTTCTGTGTATTTCTTCTATGCCACCACAAAATTCTTCTGACGCACACAACAAAAATCTTTTTTTTTTTTTGTTCATAGCACATAGCCTGTACTTTCCATAGCAATAAAATCTACAGAAAGGCACTGCTGAAGAATGCCCAGGAGAATTTCCAGTCCCTTACAGCACAGTTTCCCAACTACTATTGACAGATGCTTGTCTTCTTCTTTTTGAATTGTTCTCTTCACAAAAAATACTCCATATTCTTTCCTAAAGCTATGTATAATTATAAAGTTTCTCCTAAAATCTAATCATCATATTATTGTTGCAAATTAAGGTTTCCCAGTAGAAACTTCTATTACAAAAAAATCTTCACATAACTAAGACACTTAAAATTGTTACTCTCAGTTTTCTCTTTCTTTCAATGAAACAAATACATTTTTTCAAACTTCTGTCGTGTTTCTCAACCCTTCTGAGTCCATCTGGACTCTTCCCAGTTTCCCTAATTTCCCTCCAAGCATTAGGCCCAGCATTGAATTTCAGACTTCTCCAGTACCAAATTACTTCCCATAACTTAAATACAACATATCCGTCAATATAGCATGGAATGAGCAGAACCACTTCAGCAATTCCACACATTTTGAATCTATATTTAACTTGTCATAAACTATATATATAAGCCACCAAATCCCTTTTCTGTAGGGAGCTACTTAGCCAGTCCTGGTGCTGTACGAGTTTCCTTCCTAACTACAATACTCAGCATTTGTTTTTCTTGACTCTTATCTTATTGATTTCACACTGCCACTCACATATATCATTTTCATCTGAAATTCTATGCCTGTCTTCTTCAGGAGTGCTTGCAATTACCAATTTCACAAATTTTAATTGTACTCTTTATTCCATTATCCAAAATGCTTACAGAACAAATATGCAGATATAGTACACTCTCTCTCCTCAAAGTACCAGCCTTTGTAAAACGAGTGCAAGCATATGGGAATCTATAGAAAGATATAATCATTGTAAGGAAGACCTTTCTATTAGAAGAAAAACACCAAAAAAAAAATCTCCAGTTCAGAATTTGACCAACTCAAAGCCACTTTTTCCCCAGTATCTTCTTTTAGGGATATTTGTAAAAGAAACAGCTGAACGCAACTCTCTGTAGGGGTCCTGCAGTGCTCTTTACATGCTGACACACCACTCCCAGGGGAAACAGGCAATTAAACAGGGCATTGCAAAGTCCTAAGTTCCAAATAGACACTAATGTAAAGCTGGAGTCCTGTTCTGCTTGGCAACCAAACACCTGCATCAATGCAGGTGAAAACAAGCCATCTAGCACAAGAAAATTGCCCATATAAACTGAATTACAAGCTTGTGTCTAAATTACTCAAATAAATCTGCTTCAAGAAGAGGTAGCCTCTTACTGATGTGCCTAATTCATTATTTAACACAGGAATATAAGTCCTCACTCTTCTCACAGGTACTGTCAGCTATCCATTAAGAAAAATTGCCAAGTACTGTGCGCATTTACTTGCCAGATTAGTTTAGAAACAGTGGGATTTCACTTCGACATGACTTTGCAAAACATTAATTTTCCACTTCAAAATATTAACATCAGATGAATGTCCTGATCATTTCTTCTGATTCACTGAGCAGGCTGGAATTCTTCAACTTCTCTAATCACAGACACGGATCTTCCTATCAGGTTCAAAACACCATTTCAGGCATGAAGTGAACACAGTCTACCCATTTAAGGCCCTCTTATGTAGCTGCAGTCCCATAGCATCTGGCAGACTCATGCAGTATTTATCCTCAGCAAACGGCCAGGAGGTAAGGAATGCTATTATCCCACTGTCACAGTGAAGGAATGGAAGCCCAACAGATTAATAACTGCCCATCCATGCATTAGCGCTCAGGATAGTGAGTCCCTACACTGCTACACTCTCACTCTACCTATGAACCCCCTGAGAAATGTATTTTTGGGTGAATCATAAATCAAAGTCCTGTTTTGGTAACCAGGCCATGCACCACCATGACACACACACCAGCAACATCGGATCCTTGACCTCCTCTCACTGTAGATTTCTCCTGCACTCATAGGTTTACCTGTTAATATTGGGTACTGTGTGCTCTCAGTTATTATTCCTTGCACTCTACCTCTGGATTAGGATCACTGGAAAAAGCGTGGCAGGTTCTGATACTGCTAACACAGCAGATGTTTTTAGGAGTTAACTTAAGGAGCTGCAAAACTCAGCCCACATTTCCTATGCTGTAAAAGAGAATAGCTTGTTTCAAAATATGCCCATCAGTTAAAAAGCCAGTTCAAATCATTAGCTCTTATTTAATATTGTATTCCACCTTGAACATCTCAGTTTGTAGAGTTTTGTCTTAGGAAACCCAACTCAGCACTAATGTACAACTCCAAACACTACAGCATCCCCATGGTGCAATGAGAGAAGTGTAACAGGTAACTTCTGCAATTGTCATTTTTTCTAATGAAGAACATGCTCCCCAAATCAGGTTTGGCCTAAAGAACCTGCAACATTAGCAAGTCACCTTCTGTACTGCATCCTTTTGGTCAAACTCCAAGGCATTAACCACCTTCACATTTCTGCTCTCCACAATGATCATTATAAATCATTTTGTCCAAGGGTACACTGCTTGCCCAGAAATATGCCTGTCTAGGGCAAGGATGAAGCGAGAGGGTTAGCAGAGGTGAGAAGAAGCTATAGAGTAACCAACTTGCAAAAAAACCCCAACCAACCAAACAAAAGAAAGGATCACACAGGAAGAAAACATTCCACGTCAATATAAGGCAGAAGGGGAAAATCCAGTCCTGATGTAACCTGTGCTGCAACGATGTCCTCAGACATCTACCTCCAACACACTGTGAAATGGAAAAGTCAGCGAAGCAGTAACAGTGCCAACAGACACATCTGAGCACAGATCAGTGAAACACTCATCACACCCAGGCCTGCACGGGGAACCTCCACCCTGCTCCTCTCCTTCCCCACTCCCACAAGACTTCAGAACTTCTCTGCTCAGCATCATTCCTGCTGAATTCCCTCCTTCCGGGAAAGGGAACTCTGCTTACAACAGCACCCACCCCTTTGAGCAAAACACAAAGGTCATGCAAGAAAGTTTTTAGCCTTCTCCTGAGGGACACTAGGGCATCTTCATCCAGAATTACAGGTTGCTCTCAGCTACACCTGATGTGTCTCTAAGAGATCCTTTCACCCCTTCTCCTTCAGAGGTAGGAAGAGCTTGTGAGCTGGTTGGAGCCTAGGTCTGTTGGATTTAAAACTTGCCAGGCATCACAGCTCGCTCAGGGCACTGAGTGCCCACCCCAGCCTGCCTACCTGTTTCACTGGAGCTGCCTCCTCTACAAAGAAGTCTTCCATGGCTGCAGCTGCTCACGTCTGTGCGAGGAACCGGGGCGAGGGGCGGGGATGGGGGTGGAGGGGAATCCTGGAAACTGGCACAACCTAGATACACAGACTGGCAGAGCAACCAACGTTTAAAAAAAAATTTCTTAATTAATTACACGGAATCCAGCAAAATTCTGAACAACTGAGCTGACTCTTGGGTTGGTGTGGGGGTTTTTTAAGCACTCATTACTCCGATGAGGCAGAAGGTACTTTCAAAAGGCTCTTTGCAGAGAAGTAAGCAAGCATGGCAGCCATCCTTTGAAGAAGACACACCAACAGCAGCTATCAGCGTGCCTTGGCATGAAGCTAAAACAAGACCAGAAGGTGCTTTTTATCAGTGATGCTACTAAAAAGGGGAAGTTATTTAACCATTTCAGTGCTACAGTGGGGTTTAGAAGAGATACTGGGAGTGCAGATGTCCCTTTGGAGCAATGGCAGACGGGAAAAGTGAGACAGAGGCGTCCTGCAAGGGCACATTGAAGGCAGACAGGCTTCACAAAGGTCAGTCTCGTGCCGCCAGTTACAGCCTCACATGAGTCAATGGCTTTGAGTGACTTCAAAGGGAAGAAATTCCTACCAGGACAACAGCTCAGGCACTGGCTTGTCTTCAACTGGAAAAACACTGCAGGCTGTGCCCCTGTGGCTGGGATACATCTCCATGGCATTACTGGCAAAATTCCCTAGTGATTCCTAGGGGTCAGGAACAGGCCTGCAGGCATGGGACAAAACAACCCTCTGGTGAACACCAGGTCTTGCTGTAGCAGATAGAAGTTTTCGTAATTCACAAGGGAATTATTTAAAATAATCTGATCAGCTGTAAAAAGCAGCAGAGGATTCCTGAAGTAATAAAAACCTGTTCCCCAAAGAGCATGGATTTGGAAAAAAATTATTAATTGAAAAGTAAGTGATGTGGGATGGAGACTCGTATAACCAATGAAGAGGAAATGCACTTCAGACCTTCGCAGAAACAAAATGAGTTGGAATCTTTTTCAGCTTTTCACATCACAGCTTTCTTCCTAGCAATCATAGTTTTTTTCTGTTGTAAGTGGAGAAAACAGACTTTGGAAGTTCAATAGACGTCAAGGAACTCCGTAGAAAAATAAGATTACTCAGAAACTTGTTTTTAAAACTATTATGGTACAATCAGACACCAAAACTGAACTCTATTGGGTTCATTGTTAATGAAATGACCTTAAAAATCTACATTTCATTAAATGTCGTATGCAATAAAATGTCACAGGGGAAACAATACATTATTTTATTTAGTAATATCAAAAGCTGTCATTTTCTGCAACAACCTGGGGCTACAGAAAAGCATATTCCCATGAATAATTAGCATTTGGCATTAAGAAGTATTTTATCAAGAAAGCTGCCATAGCTCTAAGTAGCACAGCTAGAAATGTTGGATAGTTTTAATGAAAGGTTAAGGTGACTGTTGGTCTTATCTATTAATTTGTCTTTGTAGAGTTAAAATCAGAACCTTTTCATTATTTTCAAATTTTGTTTTAATATTAATGAAACTAAATTGCAATGAACAGTTCTGTACAGGGAAGAAAAGAGATGGAAAATATCATCAAGAAAATTACTTGCAACATTCTGACTTAAAAATGGCATTTTTCCATGTTAATAAATAGCCCAGTTCAGGAAATCACATAAACAAATTCTAAATTTTAAGGATGAAAGCCTTCTGGAACAGCACTTGATGCTTCAAAATCTAAGCTGCTCTCTACTTTTTAAAGGAGAGACTTCACTACATTTTACTATCTGTAAGAATTTTTGCTGCAAAAGCAAAATCTCATGATTTTTATGGCCTTTTCCACCTGTTTGCAATTAATAATTCCTTTCTATTTCTAGAAGCTGGGGGTAGAAAAAAAAAAAGAACACAGCTTACGGTGTATTACCTGCTGGCATTTCTAAAGGACTAGAGCACAGGAAATTACTAGATATCAGTTTCTCTGCAATAACGATGCACAATTTCACTTTTATGGCCTGGCGCTCAGAGGTAAATGTAAGGTAAGCTGAGTTAATCAAGCCTAGGCTGATTGAATGATACCTGGAGCAAAAGGCGAACAAGCTGCCTCACAGAGCTGATGGTGGAGCAAGACAGATGTTTATCAACAATCCTGAAACAGCTGTCCTGAAGCAAATGCTGTAATGCAATGTAGGTTCACATGGCAAAGCTTTCACAAATCAGAGAGATTAATACATTCATCAACTATAAAGGATGTTTACAGTCATTTATCCAGAACTCCTGATCGTTGCAAGTGTTCTCTGAATTTGAATTCTTCTTGAAATAGACAATTCATTAGCCTTGACTAAAAAATTTCCCAGGCTGGAGTTTATTACAAATAAATTTTGGCAAGTTTTTCAACTAGCAGACTACACCTACTGCCTTATCTGGAAACCTTTTCCTACCTTCAGTTTTCTTCGCTTTGCTCAATTTACCTCTTTTTCAAGCAGATCAGAGACACAATAAAGCCCTGAACTTACACTTCGACAAACAAGCATTTCAAACTCAGTGAGGCATACTTGTCCTTCTCTAGTACAACAGTAGAACATCTCTGGATCCTCTTCATTGTACTCAACATTCTTTTTTGAAACACGGGCACTTGTCACTCATGTAATTTTTAATTAATGATCCCTTCAGGGTCAGTCAAAATCTACTGCAATTTTCCTCTTCTTACTGAAGAGTCAAATACTTATGAACATTTTTGGATACACTATTCTATGGGGAGCTTGTCCTTTGCTTGATATCCCTCAGTGACACCAAGACTTTTTTCCCACAGACATTACTTCCCTAACCCTTAAAATACGACCCATATTTTTTTCTGTTGTGACTTTTTTGTGTGACTTTCTTGAAATAGATGGTTTTGTGTTCTTTCATCTTACCAACAGATCCCAGTTGTCATGTGTCCATCCCATTATCTTCAGCATTAACACAAAATTCAGTATAATACAGTCAGAAAACTAGTTCTGCCATCACTTCATGTATTCTTATGGATGATTTACACAAGGTTTGAGGAGGTGGATCAAGAACCAGCTTGTGTAGGACTGAGAAACCCACTTGCTCTATGATGATTCTCCATATACAATTATACTATGATACAGTCACTGACCAGATACAGCCTAAGCAGACTGCACATATTGAAAATGTTGATATCTTTGAGATGTCATCAACCTTGTCTCTTCTTACCAAAGGTCTAGAAACGTAATCTTCCAATTTATTATTACAATTACTACTAATGATTTTTTTTCTTTACTTGCATCCTGACTCAGTATTTTTGTATTTACAACCCCTCCCTTATTTGCATCTAAAAATCTCCTTGCACTTTTTCTCAAAAAGATAGGTTGCAAAAGAAAAATAGTAAAACTTTTTTCCTAGACTGAGGGTCAGGTCACTTGGAGGACTATTCACACAGTGAGAGAGTCTCTTGTCAAAGTTAGGGTGTTTGAAACCTTACTGAGGTTCAGTTCCCTGAAGTCCATGGCCTTCAGCAGTCGTTGGGAATTCTGGACTCAAACTGCATGCAAAAATCACAACAAACCCCTGTCAAAGTTGTCAGCTGCTGGTTGGCCTTCCTCTTTTAACATTATCTCATTACTACTTGATTTCTCTGTGAAACTACTATGGAATTCAGCCTTACTTGAAGAAATCTCAACCCTTAGTCAACTTTCAGAGGAAAAATACCTTAATTTCAGGAAATTAAAGCCAGGGGAGTTTGACTTTCCGTTGGCTTCTCTCACAAACATTCTGCACAGGTCAAATGATGAGCAACATGAGTGTATCACACATTGTCACACACTTCAAAGAGCATTCAGGAAATAACAGCAGTATCCTCACAATACACCAAACTCAACCAGGGATACAAGGCCATGACAAGATGCTGAGAACTTGAAATACTCTTGGCTTTGTTCAAGCTACAGTATAGACAGGAAAGAACCATCTTTTCCAGTTCTCTTTACAACAATATTTATCACTTTGCTTCCTATTACCAGGTATTTGAATGAAAGCTATAATAATTACAATCTCTGAAAAAAAGTCCTCTGATTTAATAATCTTTGCATTGTAAACAGAGCTTAGGACAGAGGAATATTTTTTAAAACCCAAATAGCACAGCTCAGTTTTATTCCTTCTTTGATACTGTTCTTTTTTATGTTGCTATGGTATGTCTGCTCCATGTGAAAGTGAGGTTGCTATGGAAACTACTCATTATTTTTCAATAGTAGGCTAGCTACTTAATAAAAATCCTACATCTTTTTAATCCCTAGAGAGTCTTAATTTATCCCATACACAGACTTTCCTTCTTGACAGTTCCTTTAATATTCACTGCACTGCAGTGCACATTAATCTGAACATGTCTAACAAATCCACAACTTACTTCTGAAATCAACTTTCCAGCAAAGTTTGGTTTTAAAAAAAGAGTATTTTTTTTTAGCTTGTCTTTTACCTGCTTATATTCCTGTGAAAGATTGTAGGTATGAACAGCAAAGCCAAGAACAGGTCTGTGCAAGAGTCAGACATGGGAAAAAAGTTCAAAAATTCCTTTATCTATAATAAACAGTAAAATTGGCAGGAAGGGAAGATAGATCATGGTCAGAAGTGTTAGCTTGGAATTTGGAGTTAATTCCTTCCAGTTCCACAATCTTCCCTGGCCAGCCCAGGCAACACTCTGGGTCTCTTCTTCCCTCAATTCACCACCTATAAAATAGGTGGTACCTATTTGGGAAATTGAAGCCAATTTCCTGTTTGGAAATTGGAGCCCTCCCTATTTGACAGACTAAATTCACCATCTCAAGCACTAAGGCAACAAACCATATCACGGCAGTCTTAGGGTGGGACACTCCACATTGTCACCATGTGTTACAACTTACCACTTCTCTGTTTAGGCATCATACTGTCCCTCCTTTAATGTTTTTTTAAAAGAAGCAATTGAAGTAAGTAATAATGATGACTCAATTTATTCTTTCCTACCCAAATCCTTCTATATTACTAGGTTAAGTGAGAAAAGGTTGGTTAAAGGTCCCACTTTCAGAACATTTGCCTAGTGACTGAAAGAGGCTCCTCAAAAGGACTACCATTTCTCAGACCAAACATTCATCCCCACCCCCCCACCCCAAGAATGTGACTACTCCAAAATAATCATTCCCTTCCAAGGGTCTGACTATTCTCACATTTCTTACTACTTATTTGGGGCAGATCAGTGGTATCTCAGCAGAGCAGCTCTCATCAGAACAAGAAAGAAAACTAAAAGAGCTGTAGTAGCTAATTCTCTCATGTCATCTGTATTAGACATTTTTAAGCACTTCCTCAGATTTCTGCAGCATTTAACTGCCTCAACAAATGACAAAATTCATCCAATAATACACACTGAGCAGAAACAGACACTACAGAGTTTAATGAAAGAATTACGCTAACACTAAAATTAAACTACCTCATGTATTTCAGAGATTACAAACAACAGTTTCATGATTGTCACTGTGACTTATTTTCCCCTCTACATTTTTCTCTAAACAATCCTCCACACAGCTCATATGTGCAATCATATGTAAACTTGATTAAAATTCATCCACATACAAGAGCAGCTAAAGGGAAATTTTTAAAGCTAACAAACTTAGATTTAAGTCCTTCTCCATATAATCAGCTTTTCCTTATAGAATTTTTAAGAAGAATTGGCTTTCTTATTCACTGCTTGTGAGTCCTTGCACTGTGCCATTTAATCTGATTTTTAACAAAGGAAAGAAAGCATGGGGTTTTTAGGTAGTTCAACAAACTTTTCTATTAGCAGGCTGTTTACAAGTCTTACATATCAACATGAGATAACATAAACAGATCCATAATTTGCCACACTCAGTCAAAGGTTTACAGCTTCAAATACCATTATCACTGATTCAGGTAAAAGACTGCCAGCATACTTAATATTCTCCCCAACCTTTTCATCTGGTGCTTATTACCATGCTAGGACAAGAAACTCCAGAATTTATTCTTGTTCACTGTAATTGAAACTCCTTCCTGCAAGAGTTCTTGGCTTTTTCCTGACCTCAGCTGAGAAAAAAATTCCCCGTGATGCTTTCTGTATTGCAATTTTACTTTGTTGAAGTCTATCACTTTCTTAACATTTCCCAAAAGATAGAGTATGACCCACAATGATTTTAAAAGTTATACAGTCCCTGAACCTACAAAACTCATAAATATATCCTGAATAGCTTAACCGAACCAAAGTTAGTGGTATGTTGTAGGTGAACATGCAGAAAGAATTACAAATTAATTCGAGCAGATTTAAATAAGAAAGCTGAAACTGGGAATAGATGAATTAAACTAGGGGAGCAGGAAGGGGTACAGAGCGTTGGTAGTGTAGAGTATTAAAGCATTTGGAGCTCTTTCCTGAGCCTTATTTCTCTAAGCAGAATTTCTGCTCAGCAAACCCTGCCCTCTGGTGACTAAATGCCATTAGTGCCATGCATATATAAGCATTTGGGCGGGAGGGGGGGTGCCTATTTGCACTTAGATTGCAATGAAAAATGCAAGTAAAAATCCATTCAATGACATGCTTTGGATTTTATTTATTCCCTCTTAAGGTATTAATAAAAATACTGGGTTTTTTCCTCTGTTTCATAGACATGTTCATGCTACCTACCCCGTGCATTATATACATAATTCGTACTGTATTCACCCCTTTCCTCCTCTCTGAAAGCAACCACTATTTCCAGGTTGGTCACACAGTGCTATGGAATTATTGTCCAGCCTCATCCTTCTGCCACTGCAAGAGCAGTCACCTCAGCCAGTCAGGCTGCTGCACGGAACATCTTTCAGCCCCTCTGGCCCCACACCTGCAGAGCTGAGACACTCACACTGCTACTCACATTACTACTTTGAAATCACCATGACACCAGCCAATGCTGGTAAAGCAAAAACTATGGGGACCATAAGTGATTGGCATAATCAGGGTCCTAAACTTATCACATCTGTACAATCAAAGACTTCACAATCAAAGAAATCAAAGACTTCCACAGACAATGGGAAAGTTGTGAAGTCCAGAGATGCACACGATCTTTGGCAAAAGCCTTTTTTTAGACTTGTTATTCAACAGCTATATTTAAAACCATTTGCTTAACTATTTTCCCACATATATTTCCCAGGTATTATCAGGTCAGCACACAACTCTGCTTCTGTCCAAATCACATAAACAGTGTATGCCTCCCTCCCATTGTGCAAAGATTTACGTGGTTGTAGCACAGATACCTTTATGATTGCTATAAAGCAAAATCCAAGCAGTCATCAAAAACAAAATAGCACTTGAGGGTCAGAGATCAGCAGGACACTGGATTTTTAGAACAGTTGCCAGAGTTTATGGATGCGCTGGCAACTCTGCTGAGAGCTGCCAGGTGCACGCACTGTGTTTCTCTTTCAAAACTGAGGAGTTACCAGAATTTTCAATGTTTTTGTTGGTTTGGGTTTTTTTCCTGCAGGTTGTTAGGTAGCATCAAGGCCTGGCACAAAGCTTGTCATGCTAAGGCACATCTGGAGGGGAAGGTACAAGGGCAGGGGAGAGGCCCGTAAATCACAAATTCTTCCCCACTCAGTGGTTCTGCACCACAACCTGCCAGTCCCAGACTGGTAGCTGCACCCTGGAAGAAGACTTCAGTGCCAAGAGGCAGAGAAGTCTTGAATACAGGCTTCAGGTGACCCCAGAGAGCACTTAGCTGAAACTGGACCATAGCTGAAAGACTGCAAACAGCTGGGGAAAAAAAACAGTTAACAGAGAGCATTTCTATTGCTCTCGATACAGCAGGACCCATTTGCCCCCACCATAGCTACTATGAAGGTGGTGTGAGAAGGTATTAAGTGGGCACCACAGCCAAAAGACATCCTGCCTTCTCCATCCTCCGCCAGGAACACAAATGTCTGTGGGGCCACATGATGATACACAGTGAGGAAGGAAGAAACAGACCTGGCAAAGGGATGAAAGACAAGTTTTACCCTGCCCCAGAACTTGCCCTCTGCTCCCAGCACCAGGGCTGGCAGTTAATTTTATTCCTTTCAGATCCCCATCATTGCCATAAGAGACCCAAAAACTGAAAAATGCTCGTAACCCCCATCCAGTGGATGGACTAGAAAGGTGCTATTGCTCAGCAATGGAAGTTGCCTGCTCACTCCCCAGGCCTATCATGCGAGTCAGCAAGGCTGGTCCCCTGCCCTCAGAGGATTCACTGGAAAAGCAGAACACCTGCAGAGACCCAGCTCTACAAGAGCAGTGTGAGTCCTCCTGCTGCTGCTCCAGGGATACGCCCTTCTGCATAGCCTAAGGCAAGGAGTGTGCCACGTGCAAGGGTAAGGCCAACAGACAGCCTAAAGTTGCACCAGGGGAGGTTTGGATTGGATACTAGGAAAAATTTCTTCACTGAAAGGTTGTTCAAGCATTGGAATAGGCTGCCCAAGGAAGTTGTGGAATCACTAACCCTGGAAGGGTTAAAAAATGTGTGGATATGGCACTTGGGGACATGGTTTAGTGTTGAACATGTCAATGCTGTGTTAATAGTCAGACTTGAGGATCTTGGTGGTCTTTTCCAACCTTAACAATTCTCTGATTCTCTGATTCTTGCTAATGCATGATGCAAAGGCAAAGCAAGCATGAAAAAAACGCAAATAAAGCAGTAAGAACAACAGAGCTCAAAGTACAATCAAGAGAACAATTACCAACCTAGGAGGAGAGACATTTAATGCCTTGCTACTTTCTCTCAGTCACAGCGCTAGCGCTAATTAGAACAGATACAATTTTCAGGCAGAGTGGGATTTTAAAGTTGATGGTGCCCTTAAAAAACTTTTCAGGTTTTCATTGCTATTCATGGCACATGAGTTTGCTCTCACTTACCTTGACTCAGCAAAGGGCTTACATGTACTCAGTTTTAAGTACATGCTTAAACAAATATTTAGTGAGAATATGGGTCTTCTGCTCTTCTGCTGAGCCAGGTACTCTGTGAAGAGTGACTGGAGCTCTTGTCCCCAAGCCAGGGAGGCATCATGTGCAAGCTGACCTCCTATTGCAAGCTGCAATAGGGAAATAATGGCCAGGTGTGTCTCTGGGGTGAGGCCACAACTGATGAATGCTTAAGGCAGATGTAGGCACATACTCAAAATAAGTCAGTGTGACACTGCAGAGGCTCAAATCTTCTATGGAGCTGAAGAGGTGTTGTCAGTTAATAGGTGCCATAAAACTAGCAAATGTGGGGCAAAAATAGCACTTGGAGCAGTGGGAGAAGACAGAGCACCCTACCATCTAAATTGCCATCATGACAAGCTTGGGCAACTGAGTTCAACACAGTTTTCTACAGAAAGATTCCATAGCAGAAGTATAAGCCATCAGACTAGCCAGGAAGATGGGCTCTGCCACTCTCAGATGCCTTGAGGATGAGGAAACATCAGGAGGCAACTCAAAAAACAAAAAGTCCAAAATGTTTTTTGTGTGACACTAGTCTGCTAACAATTAGGACTGAAATTGTAGAGCAAAACGACTAAAACAGACAATGCAGATAGTGGCTTAGGCCCTGAATTTGATGTCTGAGTCCACACAGCATGGCTCCATCAGCTCATGTAATCCACATGGCAGTGCCAATGCAAAGGAGGGTTTCTGCTGTTGCAATGATCATCAAATTGCTGATTTACTGAGGACATGCTGAATGGCTTGGAGACACAGAACATTTCTTTATTGCTGACAATGCTGAGCCTGTTCTTAGTACTAAAGTGCTGGAAAATGAGGGAGAAAAAAGAAGAGGCAATTTACTTGTAATTGTCTTGTCTCCAGTTATGTCACTTGCTTTATATTCTTGTTTTTGTCTCCTCATCTGCTCCTGCCATAAATTTCTGGCTGTGCTTATAAAGCCTTTTACCTGTACTTCGGTACCCAAGGGATGCAAGCCACACACAGGACTTACCTTCTATTGCAGGGCCTCCGGAGGGCACGAACCAGAGGGTTTGAGGGAACGCTGTGATCTTCATTTCAGTGACATATCCTGTTCATGCTATTTTAACTGTGGTTTAGTGGCTTACAGCCAAGGCAAGAAGTGAATTTCAGGGCAGAAGGGAGACAGCTTTATGCTTTCCCTCCAGTCTCTGATACCAGACATGGCTTCAAACCACCCTATAGCTTGAAAAGCGCATTACAATGCATGAGTGTGCCAGCCTGGTAGCAAAGCCACTTCGATGAAAAGCAACGACACACATCTATTCTTTCCTCCTTTTTCTGTGCACTGTGCCTTACTTACTTTCTCAGTTTGTCTTCCCTTTCGTTTCTCTTCACCCACAGTCCTGGAAATTTAGAGAACTTCCACAGCAGCTCGAAAGTCGTGAGTTTTACACAATTCTCACCTGAACACCGAAAATCAAAGTCAAGTCTGAGTCTCAGTCCAGCACAATCTCACAGCATGAAGGCAAAAGCACAGCAAAGCTGGGCTCCCACACACGTTCTTGCGAAGCAGCACATTAACTTCATGGCAATCTCATCTGCCCTCCCCATGTCTCCTCCCCACACCATGTATTTCAAACATACTGCTAATGCAATCCAGAGACCTGCAGAATTATCCAGATCTTCACTAGTCATCCCCATTTTGGGAAGCTGAACAAGTTTTTTACCTCATGGTAAAAAATAATACATTTCACACTTAGAGTAGTTTGGTGAATTTATGGCATTGTGCCCACAGATTGCTCTGACTAGACACAAGGTCAGCTTCTGTCCCAGTTTCTGTTTTCTAGGCAGTAACTTAGATGCAGAGGGGAGCCCTGTTCCTTGATATACTGAGTTAGGACATGAGGGAAACTATTTCACTGTGCCCCAAAAACAAAGGTTACCCTCCTGATTATCAGAAAGAAAGGGGATAGGGGCTGGCCAGGTCCTGTGTGGAAACACAGAACTGATGGCTTCATTCCAGATATAGGGCAAAAAGCGAAGGGACACATCAGGGCTCAGATGTGTAGGAACAGGAATGCTTTTATTAGTTTATCCTCTTCTTACAAAAGACTGATCTCTCCTCTCCTCTCGTCCCCTCTCCTCTCCTCCAACAGTTAAACAGTGAAGCTCACTGCCCCAGGATTCTGTGTATGCCAGAATTTTATATGTGTTTGTATGAAAAATCCGGTGACATGGCCTTGGCCACTGGCTGCATGGAGGACACACAGGGGGAGCTACACAGTCTGCTTACCCTAGTCTAACATTCTTTCTCTAGGTAACTGCTATTGACAACTGTCAAAGAGATGAAAGCAGAAAATAGTTTGACCTTTTGCGTGATCTAGTATGCACTCTGCTATGTTTTAGTCCCAGAGTGACTTCAGCTGTCTTTCAATACCTCAACACCTGAAATGATAGAAGCAAATCATAAAAGGCCTTAAGGGACTTAGAATTGTTTTATCTCCTGATTATCTCATTCAAATTTTAAATTGTGGAGGTTTGAGTTTACAGATGCTGGGAAACAACAGTATTAATGCTGCTTGTCTTCCGTTTCAATACTTACCTGCTCCATTTATCTATGATAGTGCACTGCTCAACTCAAGGATGCTTTCTCCTGCTGTCCTGTGCCAGGAAGAACCTGGGAGGCAGCAGCAGTAGAGGAGTTAGGCTATGCATTGCTCTGAACGCTCCTCTCAGCCTCCATGTTTATGATACGTAACACAGAAGAGCCCATGCATGTCCTGCCAGATGACACACTACCTGCTCTTGTGATGCAACAGGAATCATGATGTGAATCTTTCAAGTGCCACCATATCCTGTGCACCTTCCCAGCAGCAACATGAAAGCAGAAAATTATGATGCTCATGCCCAGGAGGGAAATAAAGCTATACAGGACTGTTCCAGATGGCAATAAAGACATGCACAGCTGAAGCTAAAAAACAAACCCTGCTAACCTGCTACCATCAGTTGATTAATGTTGAGTCCAATGCTTCTTTGGGGATTTCCATTGACTTTGCTTCTTAAAAGGAAGGGGTTCGCTACTCTGTACTTTAACTTGTAAATGGCAGTTGAGAGGAATGGCAAAGTAATGCCAAATCACAGATCACATGTCATCTCATTAATGGTGTCTCAATACAGCAGCTATAACCCAGGCTCAACTGAAACCTACACCTGTCATGGCCCTCACAGGATGGTAGTTCAAAATGTTTGCAGAAAGAGACTAATGCACACATGGTCAGCTGGTTTGTTTTAAGCTGAGATCCACAGCTTAAATCACAGGGTCATTCTCAAGCCCTGCGGCTGCCCATGAACAATTTATATTCCATGGCCCATATCCCATCCCAAATCAGCACATGCAGCTCTCAGAGGCATTCAGGAAGGTTTGTTCTGTGAACTGAGGGGCTCATTGAGATTCTAGTTACAAAATAGGTTACTTCAGGGATGCCCATAGTTTGAATAATTTAAAGTCAAACTGGACAAACACATGAACGTATTATGCAGAAAAGCCCATTATGGAAGGATAGGAGATAACCTTCTTGGTCTCATCTCCTCATCACTTCAGCTGTGATAAGAACTTCAGCTGGAAAATGTTTTTTCCAATGGAGTAACATTAGGGCTATCCTGAGAAGTGCCTGTTTAAAAATCAAACCTAAGTACTCCAGGAAAACCAGTGCTAGCTGCAGTGCTGAGGACTTAGGAATGTATCTGTTGAAGCATCAGATTTCTGCAAATCAGCTTCTTCAGTAGCTTGAATTTCAATTTCACCACACCCAACGTTATCCCAGGTTAGTTTACTATCTACACTTCTACTCCCTCAACAGGAAGGAGGAATTAATCTCTCTCTCTACATCAGTAGTGGCTCCTGCAAATTTTTCTGCACATATTCCAGGACTGTTCTCTTGGTCATTTTTCTACCATTATTGTATTTTCCTTTTTGCTTTTCCTCTCAAAAGGCTATTGTGTTTCGTTATACATCTGTAGTTTATTTTGGGCAAGAGAACTAGCTATTTCCCTCCTTACTCATTCTTCTCTTCCATTTTCTTTCTTTTATCCTTTAATTTCATTTGGGGTCTGCACACAGAAGCCATGAATCCATTGTTTATGTGGCCAGGGTGCAAGATTCTAGGCCAGTTCCCCAGAGATATTTAAATGACAAAGCCCTGCAGAGCTCAGTTCTTTCCCATAACCAGACTCTAATGTTCAAGCTAATTATTCTTATTTGTAATATGTTTTACCATTAAAGAACAGTACATTCAAAATCTTTGTTAAAAATACGACAGACATACACTACTTTTTAGTAGCTTGTTTACTCAAAATTCAGCAATATCATTCCACAGAATTTCCATTCTGATCAGTCTCATAGATAATAAAGAGGCAATTTGCTGACTCCTAAGTGGTAAGAATTAATTTGAATTTCATGACAAGAGATATGGATCAGGGAGAAATAAATTAAGAAATACAGTATATCTCCACACCCGGTGATAGAAGAGTGTAGCTCACACTCACTTTGTTTTAGCAAGATCAGGTCCCTGGAGCAGTTGAGTCCCAGCAGCAAGTTCAGCAAGGTCGGCCACGCAAAGACAAACTTCTTGTCTCTGGCAGCCATAAGGAGCCCACAGTGACATTTGTGCTGCCAAGACTAAACTCCTAATGGCACCCAGTCAAAATAACCTTTTATCAGACATGGTTACACCTACGGGAGTTGCAGCTCTACCTCCACAGTTGCAGCAATTCCTTTCCAAACCTTTGCAGAAGCAAATCAGGCAGTTCTTTTCTGACATTAAATGTCACATGCAGGGAAAAAAAAGTTAAAAAAGGAAGTGACATTAGCACAAACCCACATTTATAAAGCACTGGTTTCTTCCCCTACCAAATACTTTGAATGATAGAAAGGTTTTCAGCCTCCCAGCGGAGATCAATCCTTGAAATCTGAAGCCAAGACAAATTCAGACAAATCCAGGTGGAAAATGAGGCACATAGTTAAGAGCAAAGTCATTAATGACTGCATGACTTAAACACCTTGATGGATTCTCTGTCACCAGGGCATGCTCAGAACATGAGTACACTCTATCTCAAACAATTCCTTAGCTCAAAACTGACATAACTCATGGAAGCTCGTGACCTGCAGAAGGAAGGTGTCAGTCAGACAACTTCAGAACAATTCAATCTCATGTAGCATTTTGCAGTTTTGAAGATGCCTTTCAGCCACAACCAGCACCAATACTCCCTGCATCGCTGCACCATGCCTAAGCAGGATGAGGCACAGCTCTGGCTTCATCAGCATCTGCCACACAGCCCTGGCAGCAGCACCAGCAGCTCCCTTTACTCCATAAGCAAAGGATGTGCAACACTTCCTTAGCAAGCACCTTCATATTGTCTTCACTAGGCTAAAACAGATGTATGGACGGATGGATGGATGGATGGAGGGACAAATGTGTTTCATTTACATCATCTGACCTATGAGCTACCAGAAGAACAACAACAGAATAGATGTTTGCAACTAATTTAACTTCCTATTAGCCAAACGCATCTGCATTATGTGCACCACTTCTTAACTTACTACAGTCCAGTCTAGACTGACATCATTAAATGCCATGCCAGGGAGGTATCCTTATGAGTTTTGGGTGAAGAAAAGGTCTTGCAGATATAATCAGCACATGGGTACCCCAAAACTTTTTTTGGAAAGGGGTAGGGAGAGTACAAGCTGGTTTTCTGCAGAGGAGATGAGAGACTCCTACCAGTCTCTGGGAAGAAGAGAAATACACATTATTAGTAGTGGAATATTAAAGCAATACTTCATCAACAGTTTGGAAGCATGGAACAGGATGGCTAGGATAGGGACAGTGATAGTGATGCTTTATGCACTACAAATTCAAGTGAAGATCACAACTTTAGTCTGAGATTTGAGGCAGCACAGCAGATCACTCCCACCCACACTCACCAGTCCATCACTATATTGTCACAGTGCCACTCACAGATCAAGACTCCACTGGGTGAGGCACAAACAGACTGTCTCCAAAGAATGGATTGTTCCATGACGCTCAGGTGCAAACAGGCAAAGCTACAGCAAGCAATAAAATTATCACTTGGCAGCTGAATTGCAATAACTTTCTTTGTGCATGCTCTTAGCCCATGGCAAATGTAAGGTAATTTGGATTAGTTTAGCCTTTACAGGGTACTTACTGCCTGAGAGCTGCCACTTAACAGCTCATGTGCCTAAACTCTGTGATTCCTGCTTTACCAGGTGGGTGCAAGCTCATTGCATACATCAGGTGTGCAAGCTGCCCTTGCTTGCATTAAATATGCCAGCACTTTTCCAGCAAAGCAGCAAATTCCTGTTCTTTCCAACACAGGAGCCCAGGGTGATGGGGAATATTGAATATTCTCTGGTGCTCTCAGAACTACAAGTTCTTTACTGACTTAGTATTCACACCTGAAACCACAGTTCTAATGCAGCAGAATTTTGTGACCAGGGGATCAGATGAACGGAACATAAAAATGGAAAACAGTGAACAAATCTACACTATTTCTCCACGTAGTTCAGAACTACTCCTTTTAGCATAGGACATAGCGCCAAATGCTGGTTTTTCAATCTTAAATCCATATTTTATTGTTCCTGAATGCAAACTACTAAACATTTAAGGACCCCTAACTGAAACTGAACTTTCTTTGCAGAAAGAATTCTTAACAATCTCAGGAATATCACCCTTACTAAGCTTTCTTCCAAACAGACCACGCTTTAAGCTTGTTTTCTTCTTTTTGGCCAATCCTGTGCAAACCTTCCTCACAAAAGATATTTATGTTCTCAGAGACACACGCAAATAATTTCTTCTGCATTCATTCATAAGCCTGTATTTGTTTCTTTTTGTTTTCCTTCTCGAATTTAGTCCTTTGAGTCACTCAAGACAAGGAAAATTTTTGTTTTCCAGGTACCTAAAGTTTCTTCAGCCTCAGAGAATTTGGAAGCAGATCTTTTGCAATATAAAGCAATAAAATAAAATGTCCTGTCATGCTGCATTTCTCTCTTAGCAGGGATGGTTCTAAAACCATAAGGTCATATTAAAAGTAGGAAAATCCTATAAGTATGTTACATCAGGTTTGAAGTTCTGCATAATCTTAACTCAGATGTGGCATCCCACAGAGCAGGAAGATGAATGAGAGACCGATTTCAACTATGATTTCTCAGGAATAAAAGCCTTGAAGACACAAAAAGATAAACATCTCTTGAATAGCTTCAGTAGAGAAAGACTAGGTGAAGTAACAACTAGAATAATATAACATTTTGGAGGAACATGTATGAGAACAAGCTGGAACATGAAAAAATACTTTTACTTTGTTTTTGTGGATACTCTTTCTTTCAGCTTAGTTGGTTTTGTTCCACTGCTGGACCTCCTGGAATTTTCATCCTTGTATATCCCAGACTAAAGATTTTGGAAATATGCTTGGAGAGGGTGCTGTAACTCTTTTCCACGTGAGCTGATCCAATTTCCATGGAATACTTAAATGATTACGTTGATCAGAGAATTCTCTATCACAGAGTGTAAAAAACTCCCTTGAAAAATCAGACATGTGGGTTTAAAACTTTGTTCCTAGGACTGTTTAATTATTTCTACAAGGTGCTATGACTTCTACAAGGCAGCCCTATAAAACCTGTGTCATAGTGATTAGGAAACTTTCTGGAAGATGATTTCACCCCTCTGAACAGATTGCTACAACTCTGTTCTTATATTTTAATTAAGCCTAAATTAAATTGTCATTCCCCAAATTGTCCCTGAAGTCAGGACAACCTTGCCAGTTTCATGTAAACTGAAATTAGAGAGTTTAGTTTATTTGTAAAACAGCTCAGTTAAGTTTACATAATTACCCCAGCACAAAACACATCCCTTGTGTGGCAGGAACTGTATAAATACCAAAGAAAGTTAAGTTCTACCAAAATTATTTATTGTTAACGCACATTACAAAAGATAATCCAATGAATACAAAAGGGAAACAGATAGTGGAAATGTGTCAGAGCTGTTGATCCAATTTTTCAATGAGTCAGGTAGAAATTGCCAAAACACACCCTTTGCTATCAGGAAAGAATTCAGCATTCCCAAATCACTGAGTATTTCCAGTGTCCTGACAGCTATGACACCACAGAGAAAAGATGGGCCTATTTCCCCACAATAGCCAATTCTTAGAGATGATGAGAACAGAATTATTCTCCATTAACTCAACTGTCTATGGTCACACTCTCCTACATTTAACCTACTAATGAATCCCTGGGGACTCCATTTGCTGCAATGTAATGACACCTCTTGTTTTCTTGCTCACTTTTTTAAGATGGGGCTGCTTGGGTAGACTCAGTGGTCTGAGGACATAAAAGAGATGTGGTTTGTAGGACAAAGTCAGCAGATGCAAGAGGAATCTGAAGGGCTCATGAACTTCAAAGTTTGTTTACCCACAAGACCACAAGTTACCCTAATAAAAGGTATTACTTCTCCCTACAAGTCTTGCTTTAACACTAAGTACAGCACAATATCGGGTGTCTATACAGAACCGATACAGTCTAATGTAACCTTAATTTAGCCTTTTCCTTGAGCACACAGGGATTTCTAGTGCAAAGGCCTCATGAGGGAATTAGTAGGGCCCATGGTGACATGCATGACTGAAAAACAGCAGCATGCAGCAAATGAACCACTGAGCTGGAAAAATGGAGGAAGGACAGTTTCATGACTAAGCAAGGCATGCTGAAGACACAGATGATCTCCCCGTCTCTCATACAACCAGATTTTGTGATGCTGGGCAAAACATTTTATCTGAATTTTGCTAAGTGAGCACTACAGTGTTACTTACTTCACCAGTGTTCACCTCTGGGACTTCTGATACTATTTGAGAAATGCTGAGGATCAGCACTGTCACTGAGGTCACAGATCTGTGTTTTAGGCTCTCAAAAATAGTCTCTACATCAAGGTATTCAGAATACATGAAGAACTGTTCCTCTTCTTGGAGGAATAAACCCCTCCTCATGCTCAGCAGCTGTCCCATGAAAAAAAAAATCACTGGCTTTTGAGACGTATTCAAATATTGTGGCAGTAAATGCTAGAGAAAAGCCCAAGAGAAAATTAAACAGCATCGGAAGAGAATGCAGACTAAGACCTAGGTCTAACATAGACTAAGGTCATACATTAAACCATGTGTGTAAAACTAAATGTTGAAGAACTTTTCATTAAACCACTGTGAGCATGGGAAGAGGGGTTCTGTGCAGAAAAACAAACTCAACCACAATGACACACAATCATTTAGTTAAAAACTAACATAAGGCACACAAGGAAACTGGAGCAATGAATACAACAAAAAAATTGAACTAAGGGATTCACTGGCAACTTTAAATCCAGCACTTTTCATACATTTTGAGTGCTTGACATCGTGATGATTATTCTGAGGTATATTGTAATACCATGTAGAGGTATCTAAAGAGGCCTGAACAACCTGTATCAGCAACAGAAGGTTTACAGCAGTGTGAGTAATCAGTAGATAAATTAGTTGTGACTAATGTCAACGAGCAGCAGCTGAAAGCTGGCACTGCATCAGCACAACAGTGTGGGACCCTCAGCTCTTCCACAAGAACATCACACTGAGCCCTGCACATGTAGCTTTGGCATGAGGGACACTCATCCCTTGGGTAGACATCGCTCTGGGGAGGCACTGATTTAGATTGATTGTGCGTTTGGTGGCATGTGAAATTCCAGGTCAAATAACCATAAAAACCCTGAGACTTCAATACATATTAGCACTTTCAAGTAGTGCAAACTGTACTGCTTGATCTTTGCTGCCTTGAGAGTAGGGAGAAAAAAAAAAAGGAAAGAATTTCAGATCTTCGCAGTTTGGACATCTTGTTGGGTGAATAATTTCTATCGCAATGCTTTTTAGCCCAGGGCTTAGAAAAACCATCAAGAATGGAAAGCTCAAGCAAGATTATAGGATATAATAAGAACACTTTGTTTTAACAGCAGTGCAGAAACAATATGAGATGGCTTTTATTGCATAACCAAAATCTTCTGGAAAATCTACCCAATACAACATAGGGATTTAAATGTCCCTGAAAAATTAAATGCCATACAGGAACAGAAGCCAGCTTGGTAACTCCCAGTCACATGCCACAGCCATGGTGTTGGCTGACTTGCTGCTGAGGTGCAGAGATTACTTTGGCAATTTTTACCATGTCAACATACCTGCTCTCTTGAGCCCCCAAACCACTTCTTCACACTTGTGAGAAGGTGTCATCTGCATCCTCTGCCTCTAACTGCACTGATATAGCACCAACATCACCGCTCTGTCTCAGCACCCATTTCAGAAAGCACCACTTCTGCCGTTCCCCTCCTGCACTGCCCAGAAAGGGAGAGGGCCCTTTTCCTTTGCCAGTACTGGAATAAGTAGTAAGAAATTTGCTGCCTTAGAGCAGTCTTGTTACATTAAACATCTTCACACATATGCCTCTCATCACTTGATTTGAAGAAGTTATCTGCATTAAACAAGTCTGTGCCATAGGTCAAGTTCTCATAAGTGCTCAGGGCCAGACACAGTAAAGGACACAGTTGCTCACAAGCCAGGCACAGCCACTCCTACACTGTCAACATCTTGAGTCACTGTGAACTTGAAAAATCAGCATTAGGGGTACTGAGGGGAAGAACCTAACAGGAATTCCCTGGTATTGCCTTTCTTGGGTATTTTTTACACTCACCTGTGTTTAGAAAGAAAAGAGAGAGGAGACCTCTCCCGAGTCCGCAGCAACAGCCAAGAACTCATCCTAGGAGATGGGGTTTGGAACAAGGCTAAGAACCAAACCCAGACTTCTCACCAGACAAATGCCACATAGCAAAGGGCAGATCTGCTCCTCCACGCAAAGTTTCTAAAACAATTTGTATTTTATTACTCAACCCTTTCAAATCATGTTAAACCCACTATGAACCAAACAGTGCAATGAGCCATTGAAAGGCACCAGGTGTGTTTCTAGATGAAATAAACTCTTGCTCTGCCTGTTTCTGAGTCACAGAGAGGCTTTGCTGAACTTGGGTGCTTACAGCTGGGCAATTCTGTCACATGAACAGCACTGCTGGCCGTGGGGTAATTTGTATCAAGAAAGGAAAAGATCCAGTAAGGCTGCTCAAACTCAGCTAGTGTTCTCAATCACTTGAATGTACTGAGCTCTTAAATTCTCTTCAGATACCAAAATCTGCAGTTCAGATAACTTTTCATACACTATAGTGGTCCTGTAACAGAAAACAAACTGTCTGATATTCTTCCAAAAGCTTCTCATCCATAGGTTTTTCTCTGCAATCTGTCTTTGTTATGGAGATAGGCAAAGGTACTGTCTGTAAAAGGCTTTGGGACTCCTTGCAGAAACACTAAAGCAAAGCACTTTAGCAAAAAAAGAACATACAATTCTACAACAATAAGGGAAAAAGAACTGTTCTGAATTGGATTTCCCCACACAGACCATTTGCCACATAAATGTCTATAGATGCCGCTGCCTTCCTAGTGAAGGCCTCTTAACATCTTGCTTCTTGAAATGGAAAAGTGCTTGGCTTACAGGGGAGGTAGCTAGAAATGCTCAGAGAAATATCATATACATCTGACACAATTTGTTAAAAATGCAGCAGTCAAGGGACTCTTGAATAAACCTGACTGAAATATCTTTAAAATGTGTGCAAATTCTGGATTCAGCCCCATATAAGCAATTGTACTACCACTGTTTTTTGGTTTTCACAAACACTGAGTGCAATTACCTTTACCTCTTCAGGAGATTCTTTGAAGAGATGTTTTAGCCTGCATAATTAAAACTGAAGTTCCTGTTACCCAGATGGAGGCAGAGACATCTCCACAGGCTCATGCAAAATTTCAATAGGTTTAGGTGTAAAAGTGGACCCTGTGTTTCCTCTGCTTCCAAGGTCAGGTATATAATCCCATAAAATTAGGGTATCTGAGATCTATCTTAAAGATAGATATAACTTTTCTCTTTTCCTGCTCTTTCTGGAAGACTATTTCAATGCTCAAGATCTTAAAAATCTTATTATTTTCTGCCTAAAAAAATGATGACCAGATTACAACTATCAATTCTTATTCCAACATTATCCTACATCTTAAAAATCTTTACTGTCCCCAGAGAATAAATTTACCTGAATAAATGGCAAGTAGTGATTACTGAAGTTAATGGAGAAAAAATGCTGGCAATGCCTGGATTTGACAATGAAACTTTCTGCTAGATAGGAATCCTGAAGATGGAGAGATTCTCCATTTCCACCATTACCAGCAAAAAGGAGAGCCAAGTTATGGAAAGTTCTAATCTCCTGCTTTGATAAGAGATAAGGCCCATTAAGTATGAAAAGCCTCTTTGTCTTTCAGCAAGCACATGAATTTACATTTGGAAACCCTGAAGATTATGCCACTGTGATGTAAGGAACAGATTTTGATGCTGTACCTTGCTGGAGTGCTGTGAGCTACAGAGGAAGAAAAGAGAAATAAGCACTATGATATATAGTCTAAGTTTCCATCAGAAAGTTTAGCAATGTCAATAGACAAAGTCTCAAATACCCTGATTGACTAAAAGCAGCCACCAGATTTCTTCATCCAACCTTAGGAATTTGGGGTATCTAAACTGATGTAAAAAGGCTCAGTTTCCAAATATCTGGTTGCCCATTCACCCCTTAACAAGCCTCTGCTTGGCATTCATGAAAACGAATGGAACAGAAAAATAAAATAGTCACATTTTCTTGTTTGCTTGGAAAGTCACAGTCAATCTGTATGAAAGGGGGGAGAGGCAGAGAGGAAGGGCAGTCCCTAACGCCCAGCATGTATTTTGCAATGAGTCGATAAATCATCCTTCTTCTGTTTGTAGAAATGCCTTGAACAGAACAGTCCTGAATAGTTCATTACTTACAAACATTTGATGAAAGTGGATTCAGTTTTTGGTTTATGATCCAACATGCTGGAGGAAGATGAGTTTTCTAGATGAAATATAGGCAGTACAAATAAAACCAATCTACTTCCTTCTGCTTTCCACTGCTGTCCAAGGCACTGGGTTAAAGAAAAACACAGGAGTGGGCTGCTGCCAAAATCAGCCACACAGATATCACTTATCCCTGCTAGAGACATTGATCCTTGTACAATTCATCTTCACAGCATTGTGGCAAACAGGAAAAGCCACTGTCACACACATGTGCTATCATTTGTTCTTTATGTTACTTTAAGCATAAAGCCTTGCAGTTTATTAGTCCTTTCCTCAGCTATTACCTATCTCAGCAATCTGCCATTCAAACAATGCTCACCAAGCCCTTCACAAAGGCCCCTGAAGCCTGCTGATTGAGTTGTCTCACAGAAGCCTTGCTAATAGTATACATTTGGAGTGCTTTTAATCATTTTATGAAGTTAGGAAATTCTCATCTATTGAACTCCAGTGGAGCACAGAGAAATTTTATGGCTTGTCACCAATCGAGATCAGGTGAAAGGAATGCAGAACGGTGCTTTCAAATTAAATTACAGTTTTTCAGGTTGGACTGGCACAATCTGTCTTCAGCAAAAGAGGAGCCTTTTGTGGAACTTTTAGAGCAAATTCAATCCTCTGATTCACACTGCTGCTCCCTACATTTTATACTAAATTGCACAGTTAAAAAGCTGACTATGGCATTCTCACGTATCTTTCCAGCCCAATAGTGATGTGCTATCTGCCAAAAGCCCATTCCCAGAAGAGCTTCAGCTTAGCACAGACAGGAAGAAACGGTAAAGGAACATGGTTATAATTTGAGGGATTTCACATGCAGATTTACAAAGTGGGATTAAACTGGCTTTAACCTTGCTCTTCACCTTCATCTTGTCTGTCCAGTGCCAAGAGGCACTTCTTTCTAGCTCATCCACAGAGCAGAGGGCCACTACAGAGCTGTGCAGTTGTTATGAGCACCCTTGTGTCTGTGAGAGAAAGGAAATACTCCTTCATGGTCCAATATGAGAAAAGATAGCAGATTTCCTCTCATTTCCCTCTCCTCTAATACCAAGTTTTCCCAACACCTGGAGAACAACAACTTACTGAAGAGAATGTAATTTTCTATTGACTGAGTTGTAAAAACAACAACCACAGCAACAGAAGTAACTCTTTTGGCCACTTTCACACATTCTCTGTGTTTACATCCTGTGAATGGGCTATTACTTTAACTGAACATTAATGGGAAGAGAATTTCAACCCCTCCTGAGTTTAAATGCTCAGACGGTGAAGATGTCCCTGCCCATGGGAAAAATTATATTTAAGATCTCTTCCAGCCCAAACCCTTCTGTGATTCTATGATTCTCCTTGAGACATCTCTAAACACACACTTCTACATAACCCTCTAATACAAACACAGTATGTACCTTCCGGGCTGAAGGTACCAAAAAAACCCCAAAAAACAAACAAACAACAAAAACACCAAACCAAACCAGAAACAAACAAAAAAACCCCAAACAAACAAAAAACCCCAACCGACATATTCTGCTGCAAACTGAAATGGAAAGGGACAATGTTTTGTAAGTTACAAAATATACTTTGAATTTGGTATCCACAATTCAAACATTTCATAAGGATAATAGTATTATTTTTCTAAGACTGCGGCTGTAACACTGTCAGCTATTTTATAAAGATATTAAATACTTTCTAAAGAGTAAAAAAAATTGGCAAAAGTCATCACAGAACCAAAATAGGGGAGAAATAGCTTCCAATCTCTTCCCTCTGGAGACATCAGAGCACTTCACAAAAGGGGGGATAAAGGCTAGAAGAGACATTTCAGGAAAAAAACATCAGACAAAAAAAAATATTCCTCCAGATTACAAAGAACTTGCCCTCCTCCCCAGAACTAGCTCCTGCAATAGGCTAAATAGGAGGAAAGGGAAAATATGGAATATTCTGTGTCAGCCACAAGAAGTATTTTGCCCGATAGCAAAAAATATTTTAGGAGCAAAATTCCTTGTCTTCCAGTATCAGAGCGGGCATTCATTTGTGTCCATCACGGCTTTCCTCTTTCTTCTTTTTCCTCATTGTTCCTTGTCTGGTTTTCATCCTCATGTTTTTATTCTTACTTTCAGAGTCTGCCTCAGTTCTTTCTCCCAGGGGCAAATTAAACTGAGGACACTGATTGAAAATTCACTTAATCAGTGCATCACGGCTGTATCTCCTTTCGCACAAACAAGTTGTCTCAGAAAGGTTTTAGCACACTGAAGTAGCCAGAACAGCTCGGACAACACACACAAGACAGAGTGTTTGAAAAAAGGAAAAAAGAAATCTTAGAGACAGCAACTGCAAATTACTCCATTCTGCCCATCTTCCTTTCCATATTTGCTTCCCTTTTTTTTTTCCTCAGTGGCCTTTCCCACCTCCCAAGTACATGACTTTTAACCCAGAAGACCCTTCCATCTATCAAAAGCCTGACATCCATGTTTATAGTCCCCCAGGTCTAACCTTGTCACTTTACCACATTAGCTCACATTTCCATTTCTGACAACTTCTGGCATGTTTTCCCTCAACCAACAACCACTTTCTTTTATATGACACGTAGCACTTTAGCAGCCAAAGCACAACAGTCTGATAACTGCTCATCCAGCAACATGTATCTTCTTATTATCTGCTACATTATCCTTATCTAATTGCATGCACTTTGGCTCAATCTGACATTTTCAAAACTACAGATGCTTATTAGCTTTTCTTAGCTAAAAGAAAAAATTGTACATTACAGTGATTATCAGTTCCTGGCACTGCCTGAGAAACAGCGTAATGAGAGAGACCTTTAGCCCACCATAAACAAGCACAATCAGGCCTGTTTTGGTTATTAGCAATGCTCCCACAAATTTTGACACTGTCAGAATTAATGACTGCACTACTAATTATTAATAATTTCATGTTTCTATGCATTCTTTTTAGCCCAAAGCTTTAGGCCAAAAGCAGAAATTATTTAATTCTGCACCACCACAGTGAAGACAAAAATAAAGTGATGGCCTTGGTTCGTTTATAGTATCCGACAGACACAGGTCCTGCCACACAGGGATAAATAATTAGCTGAAGGTCATGCAGCAGGCCAATGGCAGATCCAGGAGCAGCAAGACTTCCGTAATAGTTATTCCAATACTCTACCAAAGATCCATGCCACCTCAACAGAAAATATATAAACATGTCCAGAAATCAGTGAGGATTACCCACTCCTTGAAGAAGCCTCTTCCAAGCACCACCCCCCACCTCAAACACAGAGAGCATAAACAAGGCAAGTACAATGGATGGGGTTACTGTGATACTAAACCTTGGCTATGTCGCTCTTAATTAATTACTCTTGTTTGCAATGACTCACTGCATGTGTTTTGGTAAGTGTTTTTTGTGTTCACAATAGAACAGAAGCTGCTTCAACAGCAACCACTTTATCAGAGAGACCATTGTGAAACACCATAATATCTTCTTTAGTGTTTTCTCCATGTGTCTCTTCTTGAATCTGGGATTACAAACACCCAAATGAAGAAAAAAAAAAAGTTAATATAGAGCAGACAGAGGAACTGTATTAATAAAGGAAGACTAGTAAAAGTGAAAATCTTTGGTTCACTACAAACCATTTATGTCTCTATGGCAACACGGTTGTTGATTTCTACAGCTTCCTTAACAACACTGTAATAGAAGTTTGGTCTTTTAAATATTACCTTTGTTTCCCAGCACCTAAAGGAAATAGGAAAAACAAAACCAAAGGCAAACTATATTTAATATAGATTATCCAGAGACATGAGGAGGGATTTAGCAATAAATGACAAACAAAGATAGGATTCTACAGTTTCATGAAATATAATCCCACGAGCAATCTGTGCAAATCTCAGAGCTGTGTATGCAATAAACTTATCTTGGGACAATCAGACTCTCATGCAAGAGGTCAAACACTATTTAAAGCAGATCCCAACATACTATTTTCTCTCTGCTCAAGACTCCTTGTTCCTCTGGAATACAAGATAACCCAATCTGCCTGTCCTGGGAGAGTAGCAGAGGAGACAGGCAGAAGATGAATTTTGCTATGCCAGAGGGCATGTCCCTGTGAAGTGGATGGAGAGGAGCCATCTGAGGTTCTGCTGGGAGATCCATCTTTAGGCGCCAGGCCACAGAGAGATAAGGTTGCCAGCAGCTACCTGTTAGACAGGGATGAAGAACTGACTCATGGCTTCCCAGCAGCGCAAAACAACCTCAGTTCTTCACCTGTGAGGTAGGGCTGGGGAAAAGGAGAGAAGAAGAGATGAGCTGTGCTTGCTGTCTCTCTTGCTTATAAAGGACTCTGAGATCTTGGGAGCAATTGGGAAGAGCCCCAGAGCCACGTCCCATAACACCCTACCTGAGAGCAGCAGCAGCTGCCACCACATTGTTTTTCTGTGACCCTGGCACAAGTACAAATGTCTGTTTTGCTACTGCTAGCAGTTCATACTTTTTCTTTTGCCAAAGGCTGGCCTTATAAATAAAAGCCTTTTTTAGTCCCCTATAGCCAGAGGCACTGCAGGACACTTGAATTCATCTTCACAGACGCAAACTCTACAGGATTGGGCTCTGCAAACCACTGGTTATACCCTTGAGAAGGGACAACAGGCAGCAACAAGCCTCCTGCTGCTGCTCAGATGCTGGACTTAATTCTCCTTCTGCCTCTGCCAGAAGAGGAGGAAAGCAGCAGGCAAAGGGATTCTGTGTAAATGTCCTGCTGGTTCTGCTCACCAAGTGTCTTCAGATCTAGGGCTTGGAGACTGAAATAACATCTGTAATTGTTCAGTCTCCATGGGTTCAGGTTTCATTTCTCCTCTGAACAAAATACCACAGCTACATTCTTTTAGAGACAGTTGGAACTCATTTTAATGAACAATAAGCAACACATACATATTTTTGTCATAAACACTTTAAAATTAATTACTGTGGTATAACTGGAGCTGAGGTTACCAGGCATTTCCCACTGCTGTTTTTCCATTTCATGTAGCTCTGTACATCCAAGACAGCAAGCCTGGGGAGAAATTTGCATTTGCTTTTGAGGTCTGCCTAGAGTGAAATCTGCTTGAAATGCTGGAGCAGATGCTATTGACAAACACAGAAAAGAAATAAAAAAAGCCCCAAACCACCCCCTCCCTGAAACATTATAATGAAAGCATTAAGATACTCCTATCTTTCCTTTTGGATGCTTTAAATCTCCCTTTGCTCAAAGCAAACTCCAAAGCCTTGAACAGCTAGAGGGAAACATCAGACATTTGAAATGTCACATGAAAACTGTCAGAAATAAGTACTAGATACAGCAAAAATTTAAATGTGCCAGACTTTGCAATTAGTTTTACACCTGTAAGAATATCCTTGGCAATAACTGGAACAATTTTTAGTCTTAAAGCCCCTGGGGCCCAGAACCAGAAATTGCAAGAGCTCACAAGGCTGAGCCACAACAGATCGTCACTGCCGTAAAGCTGAGATGAACTACCTATGTGTCAACTCTGCCTCTGATTTTCCACCTGCACAGTGAAGATAATAATAAGGACAGTTTTAAAAGGCACAGTGACAGTAACTCATGGAGGAATCTATGTCGTAACTGAACTGCACTAAAAAGCACCTTGCTTAGAGGAAATTTACACTATGCAAGTGATAAGCAATTAAAAAACATGCTCAGTGGAAATCTGATAAGTCTTCATCAGCAGAGAGTCATATTGTCACATTATTTCACACACTTTGGTATCTTTGTTTAAACTTAACTGCTTGCAAAGTGAATCACTATCAGACTCCTCTCTACCTCTCTCCCTGGCTCCACATTACAAGTTCCCTGAAGTGCAAAAACTGCATTAATCTTTGCTGTAATCTTTGAGAAGACTTTCAAGTGCTATTTTAACAAAACAAACTACAAAAGATCCCTAAATTAAAGTGCTTAAAAATTGAGAACTCTGGTTGAATGAGGGAAGTGAAAGCTCCCAAAAGCTCTACAGGTGGAAAAGTTGTGAAGGACTTGTGCTTCCACTACCCAAAAACCACTGCCCACTCACCCTTCAGAACACCTTATTGGATTGTACCACCAGACTCTCCCTCTGTTCCCTTCTGCACTGCTCTGTGCTGCAAAACATACACGGATTTAAAGCCCAGTCTTATTCCTTTTTGTAGTTCCATATTGGCAGTAAAGACTATCGCTCAGTGATCTATTCCTATAGATGAATGCACAGACTCAAAACCTGTTTTAACTCAGTTAACTCACCCACACTGAACCTTACCAGTACCAAACACCCACAATTTAATGAATACAGATAACATTTTCAAAGTTATGTGAGTTATATGAGCATACATGAGCAAGAACCTGATACAAAATTACTATTTATGCATATAACCAGGAAATATATTCCAATATGTATTTTTTATGTGACCACAAATCTTTTCAAAAACCTTGAAATTACAAACCTGAATTATCTGTGTGTACTTTTGAAAAGCTACACTATGTGAGTAGCTATCTGCTATGAGTAAAAGAGACTTCTTGGAAAACATTGACTTTTTGGGGGTTTTTTTGAGAGAAAAGAGAAAAACATTCCCTTAGAAGAAAGATTTGTTTCTCTGCTCCTTTCCCCATGCTTTAACACAAGGCCATTTAAAACTTTTGTTGAACCATTTGTTGTGAGATTTTGAAACAAATATTTCTCCCTGAAGGTGAAAAGGAGAGTTACAAAACTGTCATCAATTCAATCAGACCTAGAGAAGCAATAAGGAATTGAATAGAACCCTCATGTGTGGGTATGAGTATGTAAACAAGTGGGTGGTTGGTGTTTTCCTATGAAAGCAAGGAAAAGCCAAGTGCTCCATAGGAACAGTGTGATCACGATACGCTGCCACCCCTTGGTCACGGGACGAAAATGCTCGTACCTCACGGCAATGTGCTGGGAGTCATCCAGCACATCAGGCAAAAATACCAGTAAAATCAACAGGCAGTTAATGAACTATAGTGCAAGATTTTGCTGGATTACCACAAGAATAAATATATTAGCTCAAAATACTGTAAAGGTCTTTATTTCAAGGGACAAAATCTTCTGACTCCCAAAGAGCTCTTACAAAGCTGTGATAGACACCCTAAGAACTGTCTTCTGCCTGGCCTTTTGTGAAACAAAAATATACAAGCAGCTGGAGAACAGCACATACGGATTTTCCCCCCACATCCTATTTTTGAAAGCCCCCTGGAAACCAACTTGAGCTGCTCCAGCCCTGGGCTCAGTCTCTTCTTTCTGCCCTTTCTGCTACTTCCTTGAAAGAGAAATAATGTGAGGTGAGTACTCTACATGAGGTATCCCAACCTACTGCACCGTTCACCACCAACAGAGAGATGATGCCGCCCCTTCACACAGTTATTCCTGAATACTTAAAAATACACTCTCTCTGGCAGATTTTTTAGTGCATGCATCATCACTAAGGCTAGTAAAGACTGCAGAAACAGAGGCTGACTTTAAACCAGTAGCAAATATCATAAGGTGGTAAAATTATAATTATAAAGCAAAGTATAGAAAGCATATCACCAGCAGTTCAGAGTGTCCACTATTCAGTAATCACAGAATATACAAAGGGCTTCCATGCAAACATAACTCATGATTTTTATAAGGTTTATAACTATTCCTTTTGGAGGCAGTAACCCACAATTTTTATTTATTTCAAAAGGTGAGCTTACAGAATGTCAGCAGGGCCTAATTGTTTCCATTGAAAAAACTAGTCCCAGCACTCTACACCTTAATGGCTGTAGGATAACTGAGTTCAGCATTCAAGAGCTCACCAAGAAGAGGCAAAAGAGATTTTTACAGACTTACACAGTACTTTCTGCCCATATGCACAACAATTCAGATTTGTAATTAGATTTCTGGTTACAATTCCAATTATTATATCTTAATAAGCAAAGTGAGGATTCCTGTAGCCCTGGAAACCTTTCTACACAATCAGTTCACTCAAGTCTTAAGGAAAAAAAACCACCCCATTTCTGAAATACCTGTGCCTGCAGCTCAGGCCTCAGCCTTTCTGAAACACTGTCCTTGACACACATTTCTAGGAGGCAATATGTCTTCCCATTAGACAAATAATGAACTGAAAATTAACACTTTAAATTCTATGCAACAGCAAGTTGACATAAAAAAAAACAAAAGTACGTTGTGTGGGCTTTTTTGCACTAATGGCTTTGATCCTCACTTTCTCAGACTCACTCTACTAACAAAGGATATTTGATTCACTAAATCCTTAATTTATCCAAGCAGGAAACACAGTTTTACTGAAGCATCTCAAAATGGTCTCTACTTGTATCTGATGAAAAACTTCTCAAAAGTTAAATCAGTTCAAATAATCAACAGCAGAACTAGTAAAGTATAATATACAGCCAAACGTAGTTTTAAGCAAATGCAGGAAAGAAAGAAATCATCATAATTCAGTTGTTGAAAGAACATTCACAGTAATGAGAGCTTTTGTACTTTGAGACTGGTTTCTTCCATAGAGCTAAGTCTCCTGTTAAAGCCAATAGGAGTTTTGGCTAAGTAATGAACCTGCAGGAACCTAGTGTATGGCTCTTTACATGGAAAAGTTCTATGGTGTTTCAGTGCAAAGATTCAATATTTTTAACAGATAAATTGAATTTTGTATAATAAGAAGGATTTCTGTGATCCTTGTTTTACAGTCAGTACCTTACAAAATAGATCAATATTCTCTGTTATAGAAATATCCTGAATTTTTTATGCACCTGATTAATGCATTGTTATCATCCCAGTAATTAAAAGGAGCGGTGTTACACACAATCAGCATGATACATCTTACTCAGCACCTCCTGGCAGTTGCCTGCAAAAATTAAACTCATTAATCACTGTGATGCCAAAGAAGAAAAACCCTGGAAAAGATGAAGAAGCTCTGTTTTATGGGAAAAAAGTTCTCAAGTCAACATGTATCAGCACATCCCTTCTACAGTATAATATGGAAAGCATTAATCTCATCAATCTAAAATGAGTCATCTAAAAAGTAATCCCCTCAAACTAAAAAGAATTATGTTACCAAAATTCTTCATAACCTACTATACCACCCCACTAGATTGAATGAGTTCTCACAGATGTTTGCTCATATTTAAATAAATGTAGTGAAAAACTAATCCTATAATGAGGCAAACATGCCATCAGAATTTTGTTTACGGTTGTTGCAGTAATTAACCTCAATGTCAATAATGCCACAGAGCCAACTAGGAAGTGGTTTTATGGGGTCATTTATACAGAACTTGGTTTTCTTACTACTTATGAGACTTATTAGTCTCATCAGACTAATAATTAACATGAAAAAAATCCAATATTTATTCCAGAATTTATTTACAAGTTAGGTCCACTAATATTTTGCCATATACCTGCCATAAGCTGAAACACAGTAAAGACTTTTTATAATTCTAAACAATGTTGACTTCTTTTTTGTTATACTTTCATGTTACAAAAACAATGTTCAATGTTCTCACGTTTCTCTCAATGGTGGCCGCAAAATCATGATTGTCTTTGTTTCAAATTTTGGTTATTAGAGAGTTGCTTCCTCCTCTTTAACTTTGTATAGATTTCATGTAGTATTTTTCCACTAGTAGTACCTTCAGTGAACAAAATGCTTACTTACAATACTGTGACCTTCAAAGGCAAGATCCTTTCTCTCTGTTTTGTACTGCATTGAGGTCTGCACTGGTGCTTAAAAATATAGTGCTGAATGCAGCACACATATTTCAATTGGAAAAGTCATCGTCAGTAACCCATAAAAAAAACACTCAGTTCTCTCCTGATTATTAATCACATGACAAAGTCAAGAACAGAACAGTCTCATTCTCAGGTTTGTTGTGGTATTTCCAAATGTGGGGAGGGAAAAAAGAAGAGGAGGGAAAAAAAAAAGAAAAAGAAAACTTTTTTCCTATACATTTAAGTTCTGGCTTTTCCTACTATGTTGGTGTTGAAAGCTAAAAGACAATGTGAATATTCCACTATAGTATGTGTACAAAACAGAAGTCTAATTACCTTAGAAAAGTGTTTCTAATGCTGCCCATTAAGCCCTTTCCCATAATAAGGAATAGCTCATGCTTCTGGTACCCAGCACAAACAGACCACCCTCCTTGCCCTTCTCCCATAGTCTTTGCCCACTGCCAGTCTCACTTTTTCCTTTTCCTTGGGTGTTTCATGCCCAAAGATGCATTTGCTCATCCTGAGTGAGCCTGACTGCTGCCATCGGGGCGGGAGAGGAACCCCCGGTCTCTGCTGCAATCTCACTACAGAAAAAGGTGGGAGATCACTGCCAGATCACCTCAGCACTAGTCCTGGTCGGGTTCAGAACCACGGACAGCTCCGCCTGCCCCGGGATAAGAGGGGTTCGGCACCACGGACAGCTCCGCCCTCCCCGGGATAAGAGGGGTTCGGCACCCAGGACAGCTCCGCCTGCCCCGGGATAAGAGGGGTTCGGCACCACGGACAGCTCCGCCCTCCCCGGGATAAGAGGGGTTCGGCACCCAGGACAGCTCCGCCTGTCCCGAGGCTGCGGTTCAGCACCGCGGACACCTCCGGCGGTCCCGTCTCCCCTCCTGCCGGTGCCTGCCCTCTGCCTCCGCTCCCCCGCGGGCAGAACTCTCCACTTCCTGAAACACACGATTTAAAGGCCATTTTTTCACTGGCTTCGTCACGGTTCCGTCCTTCCGACCCGAAAGACCCTCCCCGCTGGAGACCCCCAGCGCCGGCTGCCCTGTCTCCGCTGGATGGGAGCACCTGTGAACTGCCCGAGCAGGTCCGGGGCACTTTCTCAGACACGGTGGCCCCTTTAAAAATAATTCATACAAAGTGTCCACGCGCGTTTAGAAGTCACCCCAAATCCCTGTTTCTGGCCGTACTTTTTGCACTTCATCGCAGAGGACCTCTAAGCAGGCACCTTTCCCTCAAGAGATGGCACTGCACAACAATGCTCTCCCACCCACGCACAACTCTGAGGGGAGAAAAAACAAAACAATAAAAAACACAAACAAAAAAACCCCTCTTCTTATAGAAGCTTAATAATATCCTTGTTCACGTTATTTTGGAGCCTGTCAGCACAAATCACTCGTACACACTAAACTGAGGGTTTTTCTTTGCTTCCGGGCTCAGCGCTTTCTGGTGACCAGAGGAGCGGCTCCAGACATCTGTCTCCAAATCCAGGGAAGCGGAATTAAAAGAAATAATGAGGGAAATGTGCCCGAACCCAGCCCCGGCGGCGGCACTGCGCTGGCTCGCAGCGACACCTAGAGCCCAGCACACCGCGGGGAAGGGGCCCGTGTCCCAGCCACGCCAGGGAAGGGTCAGGAGTGGGTGCAGGTGTACGGAAAAGGGGACCGGTCCCTTCCCACAGTTGGCAAGAGCCAAGGAGCAGTAGTGCCAAGATCGTTGCCGGTGAGCGGACCGCAGGGAAGAGTCAATTCAAGTTCCTGCCACCGCTGGCCCCCAGGTCTATCAGCATGACAGTCACCTCGGGGAGAGGCTTAGGTCGATTGGCCTCATCGCTGGCAGAAGTACACTTGCTCTGCGGGCCCCAAAAGTCTTTATGAAGAGACAGGAAAACGGACAGGGATTTAAAAGATAACGCGAGGAAATCACCCTCCATACACAATTCTCTCCTCCGAGTGAAGCCGACCTGCTGTTGTGGCTGGAAGCAGTACCTTTCTTGGGAAGGCTCCCAGAGCCAAAGCTGAACCCTGCCACAAAGCTAACGCGTCCCACTCGGGCAAGAAGTATTTTTAACAGACACAAACATTCTTCCCAACTGCAGCCATTTGCTTCCCCTTGTGTGTGCTTCCACAGAGGCAAAACATACTCAAATTCCTCTGCAAAGCTAACACCAGCCAGCGATGAGGAGCCACGTTTTGATCTATCACTGCCTCCTCTTAGTTTCCCTGCTTTCCCAATCCCCTCTTCCCAGTCCTCGCCGCTCCGAAGGAACTAGGGACGATCGACCCAGGCTGGTTTAACTCCATCGGACACAGCAGCCAGCCGGAGGCCTGTATGAGTCACTGGTTACTAAGGCGATATGCAGATGCACCCTTTGAAGTCGCTGCTCTCGGAGGCAGTGCGGGAGCGGAAGGTTCGCGGCCGAAGTTTGCGCCTTCCCCGCGGGGGCTCGCCCGAGGGCATCGGGGAAGGGGGCAGAGAGAGACCCAAAAAAGGCTGCTCAGGGGTTAAAAAGTTTCCCCGCTGCCAGGCTGTGGGGAGGCTGACGGGAAAGCAAGGAGGGAGTGACAAGGTGAAGACTTCTGCCCCAGGGGAGCGTTAAAGGGCAAAACATGGAGTAACAATAAAATAAAAATTTTTAAAAAATAAAATTTAAAAAGCGGGGCTGGGAAGCCTTGTAGTCTGGCTTGGAGGGAGAGGATCGGAGCTTGCACTTGCCATCTCCTAACGCGGTGACCCCGCGCCCCCAGCCCTGTTCCACGGGAGCGGAGAGCCGCGCAAGGAGCCAGGAACCGGGCAGAGGTGCGGGGACGGCGCGGGGGCGGACGAGCGCCGGCTCGGCTCGGATCCCGGCGGGCTCCGTCCCGTACTATCCCCGGCACTTCAGGGGAAGAAAAGGAGCGCAAAGACCTTCCTGGAAGAGCGGACAAACCGCAAGAAATCGCCGCCAGCCTAGAGGGGCACACAGGCATTCGGCAGGACGGGGGGCGGAGAGGGGGGGCACCCAAAACCCAACCCAACCCCACGCGAACGACACCGGCGCTTACATCCTCCTCCTCGCAGTCACTTCGCGACTGGTACTGGAAGCGGGGCCGGCTGCTTTCCTGTTGCAATGGACGCGAAGTCTTGCCGGCGGCTCCGTCCTCCTCGCTGCTCTGGGCGCCCAGGAGGTGACTCGCTTCGGGGGGAATGGGGAACGAGCGGGAGGTGTTGATCTTCCCGCTGAACCGCTGGTACAGTGAAGCCATGAAGTCAATCCGCGGGAAACGAGGGAGAGGGAGGGAAAGAGAGCCGTTTCTTTTTTTTCTCCCTCTCCTCTCTCCTGTTTTGGCTACAGCATGCTACACGCGGTTGAGGATCAGTCCCACATCACTGGAAGGGAGAGCGAGGGATCCTGCTCCCCGGTCCTCTGCACCGGCACCCGGAAAGAAGCGGGGTGGGCGGGGGGTAGAGGGGGATCGAAAGAGCAGAGACGGGGGAAGTGATGGGGAGAAGAAGAGAGAAGATAGATAAATAAATAATAAAACGCANAAGAAGAACCAAAACACTCCACGAAGACGTACCCCCGATAATGGCGCCTGAGTGGATCAGCATTAAATGTGCTTTGGGGGTG
>VWZF01003775.1:641802-721499 GCA_013396755.1 Sclerurus mexicanus
GGACGGTCGCGGGGTTTTTTTGGTTTGTTTGTTTTTCTGGGTTTTTTTTTTTGGAGGCGGTTGTTGTCGTCGCTTTTTTAAAAGAATCCGGTAAATCGTGTCTCTCTTACTATTTTTATATTAATTCATTTTTTGCTGCATTAAAACGTGCTTCAGCGCCCCTCAGTGGAAATCCGCCCAAAGCGGCTCCCGGCCGGGGATAAACAACCGCGGTCCCGGAGCCGGGGATGGATGCGGGGCCGGGCTGAGCTGGGCTGGGGCTGGGATCGGGGTCAGGATGGGATGCGGGGATAGGACCGCGCCGGGACCTGCCCTCCACCGCGGCCCCTGCGCGGGAGCGCCGGGCTCGGCTTCCTCGGCCGCCGATCGACGCTCCCGGCGGTGACAGAGGGCATGTGCTCGGCCAGGCTCCGGGGCTTGGGCTCACGGTCCTGTCCCCCGCAGCCCACCACGGCTGCGTCGGGATAGAGGGTGACAATTCCTGTTGCTCCAGCATCAAGCTCCGTGGTTTCCATAGCAACAAATGCTTAGGTTTAAAGGAAAGTGACAGAGTTGCTGTCCCCTCTTCTCCTCCTCGAAATCCTCCTCTTTGACCTCTAAATTTACCAGAGATACTGGGATTACAACACAGGAAGTGTAAGCCAGCGTTTGCCCATTCCCATTGACTTGCTGCTGAAGGGCTCACAAACTTGAGCATACTTTAACTAATGGATCTGATGGGCTGAAACATTTCTAAACACTGTTCTCTATTAAAGTTTCAGCTGTTAAGATAATACTACCTTTGATACATGTAATTCATCAGTCTTTAAAAAAACCAAACCCTCACTTCAGTAGATCATGTACACAATATTCTAAAGTGCAACTATCCCCCCCTGCACATTTTCAACAACTGCCTGATCAAAAATCTCTCTACATCTGAATAGTTTCATCCACTGCTTTTTATTTGTGCCTTCAAAGTCAGAGATGAAAAGTCTTAACATTTAGATGAAAAGGGAACCTTATCTCATCAAGAGAAAACAAAAACAAATGCTCTGTCGCCTTCCTGACAAACTTGAAAGAAGAAATCATTTTGATCTTCACAGCTGAGATCTTGACATTTAATTAAAAAACAAGATGAGCACACAATGCTCTGAAGCAAAGGTCTAGCTTCTAAATCATAGCGACATACATCATAACAGAGGTAACTTTCCAGAAGCCACTTGGACCCCTCATAACTTCTGTTTCAGACACAAACTGACTACTAAAAGTCTGGACAGGTAGCTCAGCTAAATTCCTTCTTGGACTGCATTAACAATGACTTTATGATATTTGGAATTGATGACAATTACCAATGAAAAAAGGATCACGAGAAACAAATTAAAAAAAATACATTTTTAACTTCTACAGAAAAACTAGGACACAAAGGAATAATCAAAGAAAGCCACAAAAAAAGAAAGATGAAACCACTAGGCAGGAAAAAACACCAAAGATTAAATGTCTGAATTAAAAAGCCTGGAAGAAAGTACATAAAAAAAGAAAACATTCAGCCTCACAGCTCAGTTCAAAACTAAAAGAGCCACTAAGGACCAATTCAGCTTCAAATACATTGTTTGTGGTTTTAATTCTTAAGACACAAGATTTCATGCAATTGAGTTTGTCTAGTCATGCACGCATATATTGTGCACGTATGTGTGTACACAGTTCATGTAAAAATTATATCAAGGGAACACAACATTGCAGTGTCAAATACTTTAAAAACTCAGTAAAAACCAAACACCTAAATGGTCCTCATCCACCAAAATATCCTGATCATACATCTTTGGACTGTGATTCATTTGCCCTAAAGTAAATAATTACAGCTATTTAAAGGCGTTCCTGATTCCAGCTCTCCACTCCATGACAGACCAGGGACAGCAGAAGCAATGTCATGTCATGTTCTGGGTATCACAGTGGGTGAAGGAAGACTATTTGCACCATTTGGGAACTGCAAGACACATTTCTGTCACCCTGCTACAGTGAGAGTGACCTTGTGTAGAAGGGCTGAGCAGGCAGCTGGAGGCAATAACCCCCCGCAATAAGATTCAGTAGAATCAGTCTGTCAATGCCATTACTGAAAGCAGAAGGATTTTTCTGAGTCATAGGGGACCCAGATGATTTCATTAGGGACTCTGGAGAGCGCTCCAGTCTGCTGCACACGAGTTATCTCAGGATGTAGCTGTCCCCTACAAGCATGTGTTATGGCAGTGCTGCCTGCCTGTTAGGGAGGGACACAATCCAGTGCTCCTGAGTCACTGCTCAGTGCTGGAAGCCCTCCTGCTCTCCACTTGCAAGTCCATGGGTAATTTGCTGTTCACCTGTGCATGACTTGGAGCCCAGAGGTCTCTACAACATCCCGGTTATATGACCACATCCTGTCATACAATGTGCACATCAATAGGGCATGGAAAACAGGATGGAGCCAAAAAAAATAAAACCACACCAAAAAAACCACAAAAACAAAAACACAGGAAATGCCAAGACACAATTGTAAAATGGCAATAAACAAACACCATATCAGTAACCAGGGTTTCATTGCAGCAAAAGACCTCTTCAGCCTACGACAATATTGGAGGAGAAACAAGCAATTTGTGTTATGAAATAAGTTTAAAGAGGCAAAATATTTCAAAAGTACAAACCTAAGATTCTTGTCTTTAAACATACATGTGTAAGAAAGATCCTTTCCCTAAATCCTGCAAAGAGGTCTAAGCTAAAAATCAAGGCATTTCAAAACAGTGTCCTCAAGCATGTCTTACTTGTATATTTAATTCAATATCCCAAGTTTTGAAAGGAGGTTTGATTCCTAACTAGTGACATTTCCATCAAAATAAAGTGTGCCAGTTTGAGACATTTTCCCTGCAGCAGCAAAGTACGCTTTACTGACATTTTTAAAGCATAGAGATAAAAATGACACTTTTTTCCCATGTTGTATAAATAAACAGTGTCCCCACATTTTGGCACTATTAATGTAACTCAATCAAAAGCAGGTCAAACCCAAGCCCTACTGCCTTTAAAACTTTACATAAAATATTTCTTTTCAGACAACCCAGCTCAGAATAATACTGGTTACCAGACTGTAAAGAAACAATACAGCAATACTACTCTTGGATTATTTTTTTTTATATTACTTTTATCTGTCAGGGAATTCAAACATTGCTATTCATATTCCATTCCATATTGCTCTGACAAAGCAATTTATGAACTTTTCATCTAAATAATACAGTTTGTTGCAGACAGAGCTAAATGCGTTTCTAGTTTTCAAGTGGTGACAGCTATTAAGAAGCTGATTAGCTGGGATTTTTAACAAAAAAAATTCAGTAGTTCAAGTACACTTTATTATATAAAATATTGTGTTTTCATTTTCCAAGGAATTTCTAAAGGGACTTTAGAATTTCCTCCTAATTTTGCATATCATCCCAGAAAAGGCCAAGTGAATATTTTCTTTTAAAATTATTGTAATTTTTAATATAAAATCTCTGGGTTTTTTATAATAGCAACTTTCTAGGCAGTAGAAAAACAAAGATACACTATTTTAACTCCTTTTACCATTGTGAGCCAAGATAAAAACATCCAACTCCTGAACCTCTAATGGCCCCAGGCTTATATCTTCTATACATCTGCTGTCTGGTGTCAACTAAAAACCCAACCAGGCCAAAACAGAAGAGAAAATATCTCTCCTATGTCAAATGCACCAATTCAGCAATCCCTGAGGATACACTTGACCATTCATTTTGATCTAATGTGTGTGCTGGGGGGAGCACACCACTGTGTCAAAACAAGTGACAGTAGGGCTGCAGAAGGCTGAGGGGTGATACATATTGTGGAATTAGTACACCAATCTATTCACTTTCTTAGCTCATTATTTGTGAGAGTAGCATCTCAGAGCAAGTTATGCAGAAATGCCGCATTAGACAGTGAGTGAGCTTAGGACACAGAAGTATATCCCTCTCTGGCATCACACTCTATTGAGAAATATAATCTTGCAGGCCCTATAATGACTTAAAAAAAAAAAAAAGAAAACAAACACAAATCCCTAAACAAACAAGATAGCTTTCCAGGCTGGACTAAGAGAAACATCAGGAAAATTAGTTTTCTGGGGACTGCAAGAATAATTCAATCTTCCATGAGTGGTTGAATGAAGGCTTTTTTGTGGGGAAAAGAAAACACCAATACTCAAGTACCAGGAACAGTTGGAAATGGTGGCTTTACAGGACACAAGATTTTTTGGGGAAAAAAAATAAGTAGGCTGGAAGAAAAGACTCTTCAGGGGAAGAGATGGACCCAGAGGAAGCTGTGAAGAAAAAAATGAAAAGCAAATAGAAGAGACAGGGACACAGTGAAGTACCGGGGGGGCTGAGAGAAAAAGGAGATGAAGGCAAGTGAGGTCAAAGAGGCAGAGAAGAAATGGACCCAAATTGTCAGAGATGGAAAGCACTAACATGCCTGGAGAGTGGGGAGACAGGCTGGGGTGGTACAAGGTTAATTGGAGCGACACAATGGGAGGATTTTCAAAACCAGGGAGATTAGCTTCTCCAGAGGGTACTTCTGACACCTGGTGGATAAATGTTCTCTCGGTGGTCAATAGAGAGGTGATTTTACCCACTGAAGAGTCTTGATACACACCTAAGCCTAATTAAATGAAGTTAAGAACACATAGCTGAATATCAGCAGGTTCTTCCTGGTAGCGTGAGGAGGACTGTTTCCAAAGAAAATGGGTGAAAGTCCTAATGCTGAGGGCATTTATAAATAGTCTGCATGAGGCATTAGAAAATGTGCTGTAAGGCATAATCCTGCCAACTGGCAAAAGAATAGACCACATGACCAAGAAGGTCTTTCCCATATGTTTTTTTATGATTTTGCAGTTGGTGCAGGGGTGATAAAAGACAGAGAGAAGAAAAGAACCACGGAAGAGAAGAGTCAGGAACAATGGCTGTGCAAGTCTGGTGCTGGAAAACGTAACTGCAAAGCCTAAGTAGAAGAAAGTACTGATTTACATGCATTTGTACAGCTGTACACCACGCTGGGGTCCTGGCCTACCTCTGTGCCTAGGACTGACATAAAGACCCATAGAAACTTCTACCACAGACTGTCCTTCTTGTCTTAATTAATATTCTGTCTCTGGAAGCTTTCTCTGAGAGAAGTTAAGATGAGATCCCAATTCCATGCCTTCAAGGGAAGCCAGGAAGTTAAGCATTAAAGTTACAGTTAAATACATTTTTCTTTGGATGCCAGGAGCTGTTGGCATCCATACAAGACTCAGCTAATGTTGCTGCACTGGTCCCACTATCCATATTCTTCTCTGCTTTGTGACCTGCCAGTATTTGACGCTCAAGTTAGATATGCCACGACAACAACAAGCTTCCCTGATTAATCTGATCTCCCAAGGGTGTTTTCAGCAAGAAAAGGGAGCATATTTTTCTTCAGAAAGGGAAAGTAGGCTGTTGCAGGTCTATCAGAAAATTAACCATCTTGCAAAAGCATTCACCGGCACTTCAGTCAGCTACTTCAGGTGGACTCTGTCTCAAGGCAAGAGATATGCTCAGCTCTGTATGTGAAAAGGATGCACAAGGTTCCTGCTCCATTTATGTGCATGAGACACATCTGCACATCCTTAACTGCCCATGTTGGGAGAAGCTGATTCAATTCCACTCTAATTCACCATTATAAAACTGGTAGCACCCAGGAGCAGCAAAGCTTGGAGAAATTATGAATTTCCACTTGCCAGAAAGACCTTGTGCATGCAGAATCTTAGAGAAACAGAAGGAATTTAATGAGTCAGCATTTCAAATGCATGCCACAGATTTCAAAGGGAGCACACCAGACAAAATAATTTCATTTAAAGACTTCTTCTTTATAATACAGAGATTCTGTTTAAACAGATCCGTGACTCCTCAGACTAGCTGCCACTGAATTCAGGGTTTTTTGTTGCTTGGAAGAGAACTAAAACCCAGATTTATTAAAAGACCCATGAGATGTAATGACACAATTTTAGGTTTTGGAACCCCACAGCTGAAAGAAAATCCTAGAGAGAAATATGAATATGCAGGGGGGGGAAGTATATATAGAGAAGTGGACATCTCAAAAAGGCTAGCTTAGGCTAACCAAATATCTTCCTGCTCCTTTGTTCTCATTCTGGCCCTGCCAGACATATGTTTCTTCCTCCAGTTTGGCACAGATTCAGATATTCAAATATTCTTCTCTTGCAGCCTCTTACAAAGAAAGGAGCAATGTGAAGGTTCGTAAAAACCCTCCCTGTGAGAGAGCATGTTGAGTATTTCCTAGGAATAAATACCGGACCAGGCAATCTTTAAGGCTGAAAGTACAATTCAGTCTGGTTTGTGTCTCCCACCAGCATTACAGACAGACAGGTGAGGAGGTGTCTTGAGACGTCTTCTCAGGGAGGTTTTGAATGTACAGAACTGTGATTATGGGTACTGCAGAAAGTTTTTAGACTGAGCAGAAAAGCATCAAATGAGTTCCAGTTCATCTGGGATTAAGTGGGTTGTAGGCAGGGACTTTAGGGAGCACAGCTCTAGATTAGCTGTCTGAAGTCTTCTGGAAGCACATAAAAGTAAATAATCTGCTTTTTAGGTTTGGCACTGAATTGGTAGATGTTTGTGCTACTTCTCTATTAGTGCTGGTGCATGTTCTTTCCTGCCCATTTGCCTTCATAAATTGATTAGAAAAAAAGTTACCAGTTTACTCATAGTTTTTTTAACTATACGTAATTTTTCTAATTCTTACTAACAAAAAGTCTAAAATGGCTGAGGGTTATGGAAGTTATTCTAAAGGTTTGTAAATGCTTCTGGTCAACTGCCACTATGTAACAGCAAATATACAAGATTATAAACTCTGTCAAAAATTCATTTTTTAAAAGGTGGGAGACACAAGGACAAGAATTGAATACTGAAAGGAGAACAATTAATTATGTACTTACCAATTTAATACAGGTTTACGACCACAGTTATTTGGGTCAACAAACAAGCCAACCAAAGAGAGATTTTCATTTTAAATGCCTCTTTGGATGTGCCTGGATTTAACTCATCAATGTATGTGCTTACTTTTTACCACACTCTTTCAATGTATGCCAGAGGCACCAAGCTTTGCAAAGGTTTTAGCAACATGAGGTACTTGAACACACACTGGAATTATCAAAATCAGATCAGTGATGGCGTAATCAATATGAGCTGTTGCTTTGGAAAATTCCAGAGGATATTCACATGCATCTTGCTGTATTCACTGCACGGACCTAAATTTAGAGGCATTTTATTTCTAGTTGCGATTTAAGCTGATAGAGATCTTATTGGCTTGCTAAGTAATATCTTTAAAAAATAAATAAACCCAAAGCTTTGTGAAACAAGCCATGCAGATTTCTGGTCCCTCCTGACTCAGAGGCAGATCTGTATGTATATTTATTTGCATATGCCAAGGAATCATAAAAGCATGTCAAGTGAAACAAACTAAAAAAAAAAAAGTGTGAAAACTAACTTTAGAAATGTTCAATAATTTCACCACAAAGATAAAAGGAATTCAGGACTCTGCTAAGCAGGAAATACAAGCTGCATCATCATGATCTGAATATGACTGTGACAAAGGAATCCTGTGAAATTTTGACTACAACTGATAATTTCAAAGCTCTGAAAGAGGTTTGATTTTCTCTTCCAGAGAACAATAATCTAATTCCCTCCAAGTCATACAAGCACACTGCAGTGCTCAGATCCTCTCACTCCTCTCCACAAAGCAGGTAAGCAACAACGAGGCAGCTTAAAAATGTCACAACAGGGTCCAAAAACCAATCTTTGAGTCCATCACAGTTTCTGCAACACAACTTCAGCAACAGCCAGATCTGCATTTTGCAAAAGCACCAACATTTAAAGCAACTGTGGAAAGAATTAAGTCACCATGATTTAAGGCAGTAACAATTTCTCATGAAACCTCACTTGCTACAACTGGCTGACACCTCCCCTTCAGGAACATTATCAGCAATGGGCAAACAGAGCCAGCACCCCCTTTTATTTGGAACTTAGGGTTCTTAAATCATTAAATTGTTTCTCAATACTATGTCTCCAATGATTTTGTATAAATAACCACACTATAAATTTCTTCAATTTCATGAGACTGAGTGAATTTTACCGTTTTTCTGTGCGATTTGCTTATTCCAGCCATTCACCAATTTAAATGTCTTTGCCTATCCAGTAACTTGGAAAAACAGAATTCACTGCTGATTCTGAGGATAATAAATTTCTTAAGAATATCCTTTACTGAGAAAAGAGTTTCCCCATTCAAATATCCTCGCGTTGGTGCTGCTTGGTATTTTTGGAAGTGGATGACTCCTCAAAACCAATTAGCATGGCCCCGTTGTGTCATCCAGAAACATACGGGTCCTTGAAGATAAAGAACACGTGGTACTGACATTTGCAGCACATTATGACAAATGCAGGCAACAACTTGTCAGAGGTGGAAACATTTGCTGGATAAGAGAGACGTCATAACCAGAAAGTGGGACAGTCTCACCAAAGACAGGCAAAACTCTTTTGGCTAGAATCGGACATGCAGGAATTTAAACTACCGGGATTTTCCTACAAAAAGCATCTACTTTGTCTTGAAACACACAGAGCTTTCTTTGTGTTAAAAAAATTGCAAGAAAGTACTGGAACCTGGCTTGTATCACTCAAGTCTTATGAGGAGTGTTTGAGGGAGCTGGGGTTGTTCAGCCTGGAGAAAAGGAAGCTGAGGGGAGACCTTATCACTCTACAACTACCTGAAGGGAGGCTGTAGCCAAGTGGGGACTGGTCTCTTCTCCCAAGTAATAAGCAACAGGATGACAGGAAACAACCTCAAGTTGCATTAGGGGAGATTTAGACTGGATATTAGGAAAAATTTCTTCATTGAGAGGGGTGTCAAGCATTGGACCAGGCTGTCTAGAGAAGTAGTGGAGTCACTCCCTGGAGGGATTTAAAAGATGTGTAGGTGTGGCACTGTATGACATGTTTTAGTGTTGGGCTTGGCAGTGCTGGGTTAACAGTCAGAACTGATGAACTTAAAGGTCTTTGGAATTTCCTGGTCTCTTAAACCTGAAGGAGCGTTACTTTCAGAACACTCACCAAGGCCTATTTCTAGATAAGTACACTGGCAATGATTTTGTCTTTGGCCTGCTTTTTTTCCAGGGAGCTGTAGAGGAGCACTGCTTTATCTGTAATGTACCTGTACGTTGTGCTTATGATCCAGGGCTGAAGGGCTCCCTGTTCTCGTGACTGACTCTTGACTGGGATTCTCATGCTGAGCTTGAGCTCCCCTCTCTGCCACAGACAATTCTCTAGCCAGGCCATCTAGTTTCAGAGACAGCAGAAGCTGCATGTCCTGACACCTTGCAAGCCCCACATGTGCCCCAAAATGTCTCAAAGTAGGTTTATGGGTCAGCTGCAGTGTGGGCTGCCGGCATATCCCAGCTTAGTACTGCAGACATGGCAGGAAAGGTCTGATCGCACCTTCCTGCTTATTTTAGGAGCAGCCTAAGGCAAGTTTACAAAGTAATATCTCTCTCTTTTTAGTTACCTGTAGTGCTTTCCTATAGAAAAAAAAAAAGATCACAATGTGATTTCTAAGCTGACAACAGGCCTGTAAGATGAGAGCACAGAAATTATATTAAATACGCTCCATCACACAGAGGTTTTATCTATTATATAGCTGATATTAGAAAATAGTTGTAATTTCTTTATCAGATCCCTTTGGAAACTCACTACTGTTGGACCCTGCCCTCTACTGACATGCTTCTCTCCTGAACACAATGCAGTCTCTTATACAGATGATAACCTAGATGACACACTTAAAATGAGTCTCTTTTGAAGAGAGAGGCAAAAAAAACAAACAAAAAAAAACAAAACAAAACCAAAAAAACCCAAACCAAAACAAAAAAAAAATGCCAGGAGGACAAAGCCTAAAATGCTAGTGGTTTCTATTTCCTATGTCAAATAGCTGAGAGGGAGAGGAAAGAAATCTAAAATCCCTTATTAATAAAAATTTGAAAAAAATTCATTTGGATTAACACAATTTCATAAATAAGAGTCTGCATCACTTTCTACCCTCCAGATATAAAATTGTTTTGCTTATAGTGTTTGTCAAGCCTGTTCTCTAAGTTTAATACAGAAAACATGCCAGACCTGGTAGAAGTCGCAGTGGTAAACAAGCAGCTGTGCCATTCTGCTAACCCACAGCATTAGCACGCAGGGCACAAAGCTGCTCTGGTGGTGAGGGAGCACTTCCACTCCCAGCACTCTGTGCCCTCTGCCCAGCACACACCGTTATATGTGACAAGAAAGTAAGCATTTTGGTATCTGTTTTCACTTAAGGCCCTTAAAATGGAGACAACATCCATTAAGACTTACAGTAAATTTCTGAGAACTGCACCACAAAGACAGTAAAACTTCCCTAAGAATTGGCATTCATTCTTCCTAAGTTATTGCTATGTATGTCACTGGGGTGGGTGTGTGCACTCAAGGAATTGTGTTTCCTATGCCACAGTTGTTTCACGTTTGCAGCTGCAGTCCAAAGTAAAATCCCAACATGCTGGTTTCTCTTGCTATAGGGTTCTCAGGTTATTTACTCCAGCCCCACTGACAGAAAAGCCAGAGTTACTGTGGGCACAGAGAATGCTTTATGCCCTCCATAAAATCATTTGACAATCCAAGGAAAACTTCTCTGAGATTGTCATTCAGATTCTAATGTGATTAACTGGAACTTTACTTGAGTAAGAACTGCAGGGTCTGACAAATCTGAGCAGGTTAGCCCAAAACATTGAAATGATTCATAAGCCTAGAAATAAACATTTGAAAAAAAAAAAGACCTGTAAATACAGATCAGCATCACCACTTGAGGGTGCTGCAGTAGTTCTTAAATTTTAACTTGAGGATGTGCTGCTAGGAAGGTACTGTACACAGAGCTATACGGCGATAATTCACCTAATTACTTCCATGGAGGCACTCAGAACATTTGGAGCTAAATTAGCACAAAATACTGCTGAATGGGAGAGCTTCTTCTGAAATAGAGGTTTGAAATCTTTAAAACCTTCCCAGCTAACTACAATGATAAAAAGGGATTCTCCTTAAAAAGAAGTAGGAAAAGAAAAAAATCAAGTCAAACATAAGAAGGCCCTCAATTACACAAGCACATGCATTTCCACCTTCAAGAAATTCATTACAAGTATAAATTCTCAGCTCTGCAAACACGTTTCCTTTGACTGTAATAGACGAGAATATTTTTCAAGGCATATCAAATTGATTTTGCTATAAACTATTACGGGATTATAGCCCATTTGAATAGTCTTCACTACAGGAAACACACAGAACTGGTCTCTGCGGGAAATATATTGAATAGTCAGTTAAAAAAAAAGCAATACTAAAATACAATATAAAATGTTTCAAAAAAGCCACAGCAACCTAAATGGAGAGTCTGAGTCAAACATAATGTACGATTCTCCTATTATATAGAACTTCCTTTTCTTCATTTAAAAAAAACCCTTATACCCTCATGAGGATATAAAAACATGGGAAAAAATAGATGATAATGAAGTTTCTTTTGAAATGTATGAAATCACTCTCTATTTGAAAGCATAGTGCCTGCACATGAAGTGAGCTCTTCTTTGGAAAGACTGTCCATTTCCAGTTCTTTCATCTGACTGTTACCAAGCACTCAAGAGAGTTGGTCAGGAACTATTTGATGATACTCTTGGAAAATGCTGATCCATTGAAGTTAAAACTGTTGGTGGAAAGAGGGCTAATTTAAAAGAACATTCCCAGTTCAAAGACATTTGTGGATGGGGATTTATTGTTTAAGGTTTGAAGCTACAAATGGGCCACTTTTAGCCCAAATATAACACCAACTTATATCCAAAAGTGGTTTTCAAATTTGGATGGAGAACAAAAAATTTTAAAAAGGTGTGAAATGAAAATAAATCATTTAAATTGACCCAAACCAATTCTATTCTTTGGTTTGCCAGAGAGTAGACAACTCCAAGACTGAATACCCATCCCACCTCACAGCAGCAAGTTTTTGTAGCCTTGAAACCTGAGTCCTTCTATCTCTAATCTTTGTGCAGGGCACCCACTAGAACATTGCAGATTCTGAGGCTTTTTGAAAAAGATGATGATATCTTGAAGTCAGAATACCGCAACCAGTTAGAAGAGTAAGACTGCCCTGGTGCAAGGGTGAATATGATCTATGTACAGATAAGTACCAGGAATACTTCTTCTATGTCCTCCCCCTTAGGTGACTGTTCACCAACATGTTGCTGCTGATGTCAACACCATCCATGATCCACAACATGCTTGCCCCAGGACTGTACTCTCACAGACAAGGAACTGATCCAATTTTAAAAGAAGATTGATTTAACCCCAATGAACATCTTTCTGCAGTGCGCACTGCCCAACAAATGCTTGAGCTTCTCTTTCCCAGCAAAGGATGACAAAGGGAAAGCAATGAGATGGGGGTGACTGTGTGAGGAAAGGTGTGCAAGAGCCAAAAGTTTATTCTGCAAATTATTTGATTAGCTACATATTTCTTCTTTGGCCTTAGCACTCTAACAACCTGGAGTCATTTGACCCCTATATTGCAATACTCAGCAACAGAAAAAAGAGAGCAAAAGCTACTACAGACACTCTACAGAGACAGGAGTAATCTTTGAGCCTATGTAGGAAGACATTGTTTTATTAAAGCATCTGAAATCAGAGCCAATATGTCAATATTCCCTTTCTTTATAAAAAGTGTGCTAGAAACAGGCAGACAATCTTGACATCATGTGGGTTTTTCTACAGCCTATTCACTTCTACATTGCATTGTTCAACTAGTTATTTTTAAATTTTCATTACTTTGCAGACTGTGCCCTGATTGTGCCTCTGAGAATGGTATCCTTTTAAATACCTTTACAAATGCCTGTACATATGATTAACATTAGCACAAGATCTACCTTCTACCCTATGACAAGGTCACAAATACCACTCACACATTTCCAATGAACAAACTGTGAGATCTGTATAGTTTTTATAAGTGCGGTGAGGACTTTTTTGAAAGACAAAAGATAGCAGAAGAAGGTAGAACACCATCTTGGCCTCATTTTAAATATAAATCCATCTCACCCAGGTTTACGTGGAGCTCTATCTTGGCCTACACTTACAAGAAGAGTCAGCAAACAGGTCAGAACAAATGATTTAGCTGTTGGATGCACAGGCAGGAACTCCTGATTACTGACTTGCATCTTTACTACATGGTAAATTATGTCTCCAGTAAAGTGATGCATTTACCTCCTATTAGCTTCTGTCAGACCAGAATTAAATTCTGGGCAAGCTTCTTTGATTCTGTTTCACTTACTCTATGAATAAAATGTGTGCTTAATAACCTCCACCTACCCCAGAGGGTGCTGTGAAGATTAATGGTAGGAAAGCACCTGGATCCCAAGGACAGACATTTGTCCTAGTTACGTCTACATATGAAAAATGATCAGACTTTGTTTCTCAGAAAATGGTCATGGTTACTTTAAAATACATATTCCAACTAAGAGTTGTGAATGCAAACATCAGAACAGTTGAAATTATTACAAGTAACACGCAACACTGTAAATATATTCTCTGGGTAAAGGTCAGGACTGGAGATATGAGACAGCCTTTTACATTAGTATAACTCATATCGCCTTCTCTTCATCAGTCATGTATTTCCATAACTCTGTTTTCTTTCAGTCATCTTATTTAACAAACAGGATTTATGTTTTGTGGCAAACATCGCAACAGAAAAGGCACATTTATTAAGCCTGCCATTGCAAAATCTTTTCTGGTGGATAAGTGTTCGCAACCCTTAGTTTTTATTATTTATTGCACACTCCTACTTCATATTTCATTGAGTTTAATTACATCAGTAACACACTGGTAACATTTCTAATTTTCCCTCTGTAAATAACTGGTATCATAGCAGGTGCCTGTAAGCACTCCTTACAGATGAGGGATGCTGACACTCACACTGAACCACTGTGGTTTCTTGTGCACAGATGTTTTTAAAACATTGAAACCTTCGGACTGGAATATTTCATTCAAAGGAGCATGTGGCTGTTTTGTGTCAATGTACACAGGAGAGGGTGACAGCTGTGCAAGCACTGAGTTATGGCACACTGCAAAACTCCCCAAACTTCTCCACAGAAGCATTTCAAAACACCTGCCCTCCTACAAGACCTTGAGCACTGCAATTTGTGCATAGTAGGGTCAGGATCTACCATGCTTTCACCCTACTTGTTTGCAGCATGCAGAGAAAGGGGACAGTAAAGTGATTCCATTATTCCTGTTGGAGCAGGAATTCTCCCTTCATGGTTTCACTAGATGAGCAGCAATACTGCTACTGTTGAGATAATTAGCACAGGCAATTAATAAGAGGTTGCTAATGTTTCACTGAAACACAAATAGCAAAAGATAAATAATTCCTCCCTCAAGATCTAAACCAGAAAGAATAATTGACAGCTGGAGGGGAGGGGAAGCAAGTAGCTAGAACACACTCCAGAATTGCAATTTGCTACCCACTTTTTGCAGGAAAATTTGAGTGCTCATGCATTACATAACTTATTCCAGCACCTATCCTGCATCAGCAAAGCACCTGGAAGTTCTCCATTGAGTTCAGTGATAGCAGGATTGCACCTGAAGTTGAAAATGCTTATCCTTAGAAATGGGAGATCCTATAATGTGATCATGTGGTCCAGTCCTGTAAGAAATGTTCTGTTTGCATGGAAATCTTTGCAAGACCAGGACTCCAGCTTTATGTCATGGTGGTAACATTCTAGACAATCACCTCACAAACCAACACCCTCACCTTTACTTTGTGAAGAGCTACAATCCTTTCACTCTTTGCTTTCTCCAGCTCTATCTTTTCCTACCTCATTTCTCTCTGTAAGACATCTTTCCTTGCTCTGGAGAGATTGCCCCCATGCCTCTCTACCTAGGACACTAGAGGCAGCTCTCCTCAAGCTTGGCACTTACACCACATCTCTTGCTTCCTAAGCCTAATCACCAGTGGTACTTCTTCATGGAATGAACATACCCTTCTCCTAAATACAGCCCTGGCCAGACACTCTGATAGACAGGCAGTTCCTAGTCTCTGCCACTCTTGCTCACTCTGACCTCAAATATAGACAGGGGCGGTCACCCATTGTACTGGGACAAGCCACCACTAAGCTTCTTAGCTCTTCAAAGGAGTTGGTCTGCACTAGAATATCCTTTTTTAACACCAACGCATCTAAAGGCTGAGCTTTGCAGGTGTTTTGAGTATGTGGTTGCTTGATTCCCATAAAGTTTACGAGAATGTCTGAAAAAACACCTCCTCTTTGGGCATGGGTGCTTATTTATGTTCTGAGACATTTTGTTTATGAACCTTATGTTTGGGTACATCAGAGAAAGCTGCTTGCTGGGCAAAGAGCTACACACTGATGGTGATGTGTATAAAGAAAGCTGCCCATCGCTCTGCCATTTATGTATCTCTTCCAGGACTGTGCCAATCATCAGGGCACAGCAGAGAAAGATACATGTACTTCCCTTTACACACAGCAATTCTGATTTACTGTGTATCAGTACAAGGAGAGGGGATAGGAAGATTCCCTCTTTCTTTTCTTGGTGACCCTGGGTCTTTAGGCAGCAGATGAGCAGGATGTGTATCTGATAGCATGTGACACCCCTCTCTCACTTCCCTTATACAAGAAGCACCATATGTTCTTGCTTCCAGGCTGTCTCCACACAGGATGGCCAGAGGGCTCTGCAATGCAGGGCAGCTTACCACAGGAAGGCAGGAGTATAGAAGCAGTGTTTCTATGCCCAGATACTTTCCTCATTTTAGGATTACTGCTGGGCTGAGGAAGTATCTAATGAATCACAACCATTTCTTAAAATCATCAAACCAAATCAATGATATGTTTTCTGTCTGTAACACTGAGCATTGGGAGTTGTGGAGGAAAAAGCAATTTATAAAGAACAGAATGGAAATACTGCATGCCCTATGACAATATTTTGTTTATTCAGATTTAAAACAATTAATAAATATGCCTCTGCATGGGTCTCAGCGCCCTAACATCATTAACCCCTCAACAAAATTCGAACAGCTTTAAAGTCATCAGTTTTACAGAAACCCAGGCAGCAAGCCACTATCAAGCTACCACTTGCTCTAGTGCAGGAGGAAGAAGCTCCCCTCTGCCTTTTGCAACATACTCTAATTCTTTACGTATAGTCTGTTTTGGATCTGTGAATAGAAACATCTTCTAGAGTCCTGGAGAACACTCTCCTAATTGCCTTAGCTTTTAACGGGCATACAGGTCAGGCAGCCTTCTGATCTCAGACAGCTTTCTGATGATGCAAGCATGATCCTCGTGCTGGACAAGCTCCAGGCACAGTAGATCATAGCTGGCCTCTTGTGCACCACCCACGACCTAAAAATGGCCAGTGGAGATCCTGGGCTGGCCTTGCCAAGCAAAATGTTTTCCTCAGAAGGAGGAATCTTGCCTCTGGAAATGCACATCTCGAAAGCTGGCATGCCAGTGCAACAATAATCTGTCCATAGATAACCATACATGGACAAGGCAGCTGAAAAGAAAGATCAGCAGGCATTGTCCAAAGGGGACAGGTGCAATTCTTTCTTTCTAAGGCATAGATAAAGCATAGAGAATACTTGCCTCTTCATCCTACCCTCATGACCTCCATATTGCTGTAGGTAAAGTTTAGGCACTTCACCTTAATCCATATCAAGATATGACTGGAGAGAGAAGTTGACTTCCAGCACCCCAGGTTCACTTTGAAAATGGTACCAAATATCTCAGTGTTTATATATACATAGGCAGGGGCATTAACACATACGTACACAAAGTACAGGCATGGAAAAGTTTGGGACCTCAGTGCAGACAGGAAATATTCAGGGCTTCCAAACTCTTGACAGCCAAAAGCTGGAACACAGGGCTAATCCAAAGTCCACTAAGAGTCTTTTCAGAGTCTCCAAATGTTAGGCTTGTGTGTAGTGAAAGAACCAAATTATCCCAAGAGCAGCAAATTAAACCCAGATAGGTACTGGCTAGGGGAGTAGAACATTTATGAGATATTATGTTCATCCCTGGGGTTATTTATGTGTAAGGAACCAGGTTTCTTGTTTATTTGTAAAGAAAATACAGGCACAGCATCCTGTTTAAATGAGCAGGCTTTTGATATTTTAGTAAGCTTTTCTATTTATACAATGGAGCAATATTTCACTCTCCTCCTGCACTCTGAATTTTACCTGTGATGCCCTTGTCTGCACACATCTTTCATGACCCTAGCAGAAATGGGAACCACAGACATTTCCAAGCATCACCAGTCATTTAACTACTATACTACAATGCAATAAAATATATGGCATATCACAACTACAAAATACATTTTAATCTTTCCAGAACCTGCTTCTGTTGATGACCCATAAAAGGGAGAAATTCAGAATACTATTTCGTTGCTTATCTTCCCTGCCTAAGCTCCTACATTACAAGCTAAGAAATGTTATGAGTCTGAATGAACTGACCACCTGCAATAACCAAATTTCTTTCTACTATTTGAAAAGTAAATATGCACAGGAAAAGCAATAACTATCTATATATGTCAAGAGGGCAGAAGAATCCTTAAGTTCAGTGCCCTATTCATATAATGACAATGTCAGAAATTTCTGTTAAGTGGGCACTGTTCTTTTCAAGCTGAAATTGCACTGGTTTCCATTTAGGAAAAAAAAAAAGCAGTACAAAAAGTGTTGCAGGAAAGCAATTTTTGGCACCACTTATTTTCCCCATTTCCTTACTGCAGATTTCCTTCCTATTTCATACTGTCCCAAACCAGAGCAGCAACCTTTGCTTTCTTAAATTAGCACAATGACTTAATGCAGACATTTTACATCCACCATCACTAGGATTAATGGAAATTGATTTGTCCCTACTGTTTAATGTTAAACAGCTGAGGTCAGGTTATATGCTAATTTAAACTTCAGATAATCCTACGGGCATCAATGGGATCACGTATGGCATAAAACATTGCTTCAGTTGCTCTTCTGCTTCCTGGAGCCTTCCACAGCATCTTAACATACACCTTTTGTGATGTTCTAATGGGTACAGAGCAATGAGAGTCACTCAGAGCAGATGGTATTTTGCACTGCTGCTCACAGATGGCAGTGCTGGGATTTGCCCGTCACACAACAAACAACTGGCCTAAAAGCAGGCAATAAAAGCAGAACATAAAAAAACCAACATGTATTTTTGTGGAGCAGAACTAGAGAAGCAAACTCTTCCAACGAGACAAAGGTCATGGTTAAATCCTCTAGTGTCTAATGAGGTACCAGCTCAAACTGGAATTTGTCCTGCAGGTGGAGCATCTCATAAAAGCTCTTCCTTTACAGGGCCTCTAGTGCTTAAGAAGACAAAATATTACACAGCAGTCTCCCTTCAAGGGTCTACAAACTGTGATTTTTCTTACCAGACTACCTATTTTTAAGGAAAATTGTGGCAATAGACTTCTACCCTCACACTGTTTTGCCAAAGTTGGTTATAAAATTACTGAAACAGGCAAAATTAGACAGAAACACACAAGCATGACTCTGAGTGCCTAAACTTCTCTGGAAACCAGGGTGGGGAAAAAGCAACCAAGAGCGAGCATTAGAAAAGTATACTTGCTATCTACAGTTCAGGTCTTCAGTCAATGGAACTAAGCGTACTCAAAATTTACAAGCCCTGAAAACACACTCTAGAAGGGTATCCTCCTCTCCACTGGCTACAGAGAGCCCAGGTTACTCTCTAAGGTATCTGAACTGAATGCCTTGAATGTTAGCAGAACAAAATTAATTTTGCAGAGAAAAAGCTCTGTGTATCTAGTGGGTGTCCCAAAACTTTTCTCTACATGAAGACAGGGAGTTTCCTTTGTCAAGTTTTAACAGCCTCTGCATAACAGCCTATGAGCAGCCTCACAAGCACTATGTTGTGAAGCTCCTTAAGGATTTGTAGGGAGAAAAGCAACTGGATTGTTTATGCTGAAGCACAGCTAGCACAAAAACAAGAAGCAGCAATATTTCAAAGGTTCAGAGCATTTGTGAGACTGTTCTCGCATAGATATGGCACATCCTCTGGGATATCTGTGAATATTAAGATGTGTTGTGATGTGAGTACTGTTTCAGCAGGAGGAGGATGCTGCATTTGGAAAAGAAAAAACAAACAACCCTGCTTCTCCTATCAGTTCAATGTGCACAGAACAAAGTGCAACACATGTACAGAAAAGCCATCACCACTCCTGCACCTGTCACTAGTGGAAGGCCATCTGAGACCACATCTTCTACTTTATTTCTGGTAATGCTCCACCCCAAGCTCAGCTGCAGTCACTGGAGTCTGTTCTGACATCACCAGAATAACTGGTAGGCAAGGACTGTGTGCATCTCCTGAAATGTCTCCTCAGTCTTGTCAAGTGACTGAGTACAAGCATCAAGAGATGCATCTAAGAGAATTAGTGAAAGAAAAAGGAGGTTTATTATTCATATTTCAGCAGCAGGTAGAAACCACAACTGTGATCTTACTCTCAGCATGCCAGGTAACATATAAATGTACAGTGAAAGCCAGTTCTGGCTCTGAAGAGCTTACAGTCTTCAGAAGCAAGAGAGGTGGGAGGTGAGAAAAGAAACAGAGAGAACTAATATACACAAAGCAAAGCCAGTCTCAGAGCTAAAACTGTCTCTTTCCAAACACTGAAGCGTCTCCTCTGCCCAGCCTGCCATGCTGCCTGATAATCACAACACTGACATCTTGAATGCATTCACTTCCCACAAGTTCTCTGCAAGCTAAGCTATGGGGAGCCCCAAGCAAGCTGAATCACACTTGCAGAAACCAAAATGATCAGTTTATTCTGCCATAACTCTTCACGAATCCCCACTGGGTTATTGCTCCTTTGTCCTTTACTTCTCTTTTACCATTCTTTTTTTTTTTCCTAAGTAGGTCACCTCATCTCCTGAAGTATGAAGCCAGAAGACTATGAAAACATAAAGGAGATTTATTCCTCTCTGTGTGCATGATCTTCTCCACTGAAAGAAGTATGGGAATAACTGCAAGGTTCATCATCGACTTCCAAGAATAGACAAATGCCTTTGTTATGCGTCTGTGGCATATCTCAAACACAGACAGGATGAAACCTACAGCGAAGACGTTAAGTTGTTCACTAAAACACGAGCACAGTCCAAAGATGGTAAAAGGTCAGAGACTAATCTCATTTGAGAATTTTAATTTGTTAGATCTAACATAAAGTCATTAATGTGGGGGGTTTTTTACCTGTCTCAGACCTCTCTGCTTCTAGATACACATTTATATTAAATTTATGATTTATAAGCATCATGATAGATTGCCCTTTGCTAGCCTCTTAAAGGGCTCTCTGTCACAATCATTCTTCACATATGATGCTTAAATACATTTTAATAAGTTGTTCTTGTGAAAATAAAATCCCCAACAAGCGAAGCGGACAGAAATTTAAACACTGCACATGTCTAAAATACATATTCTTTGTAGAATAAAATCAGCACTTCTCTTTGCCTCTCCATACGCCTATTTTGCATCTTTTTAAACCAATTTCTGTTTGTATTAATTCCAGAGGTCTTACTTCACACCACCCAAAAATGATGTTATTCACAGCAGATGCTTGCTCTTGGGAAATATCTGCACATAAAACACGGCAAGACTCAAAAAAACCCACAGAGTAAAGCAGGGTTGCTGGCATCCAAGTGGTCTGTAGTGAAGGAAAAGCTTGTAGTTATTTTATTAAGAGACAGATGCTGATCCTATAATTCCAGGGCTATTTATGAGCATGCTAGACAGCACACACAAGCTCACATGTGCAGAAAAACACAAAGTGTTCACCAGAGTCACAAAGGACCTTGATTCACAAGTGCCTATTTAAATAAATACACTGTAATGCTAACATTTCAGTCTTATGGACAATGCTTCTAACAATAGAGTAATAACATACATCCGTAAGAAATTAATTCTATAATTCAATATTCCAAGCTTCTCTGCAACAGGCAGACTTTTCAGTATATAAGAAATAAAATCATGTGGAATAGGAATGTTTTCTTAGAAGACTAAAAAGAAAAGAGCACATTAAGAATCTCTACCTATCTGTTCCTACCTCAAATGTTCACTTAAATTAAAAGCCCACCAGCTTCCTTAAGGATCAAAAATTTTTGAGATCCAGTATCTTTCCTAGGAATTAAGTACAAGTCTATGGACTCTACCATGACCAGAAATACTACCTACATTCCTCTGCATCTACCCACTCCCTTATGTAGATAAATTTTTCAACTAGGAGCAGCCCTGCTTTCTGGGCATATTTTATCAATGGTTCATTACTTTTGACAAAGCCAAGAAAAAAAACATTCAAAGCAAGAGAGCCGCTATGTGCAAATAAATCAATGAAGTTCAGAAGATGAATTAGGTATCTAGCTATGGTAAAATCTGACTCCAATGAAATGAAAGGCAACTATAGTAGTGTAGGGTCTGCTGGCCTGGAGTTTTCATTAGATTCACAGGAAATTTTAAGCTCTTAAAAACACTTGTTAATAATGCCAGATGACGCAGTTGTGCAATTATCTGGCCCATTAGTTTTGCAGTTCACAACCACTCGCAAGTAATTTTCCTACACTCCGAAAACTTTGATGAAAAACACTGCTTACAATAGAGTCGCTGATAACACAGTGCTGACACCAGAAACTCTGCTCAAGTCCCTACCTCAGTTGTACCCAGGGCTGGAATAGAGGTTTCTTCTCAGAACCAGGAGAAGAGTGGATTTGAGAGTTCCTAATGCCTTGGGTAACTGTCAGCTCAGGTTCCTCATGTGTCTGGATTCTTTGAAGCCACATTATTTGAAGAAACAGATTTTTCACACAACTTAGTTGTTGCAACACGCTCCAGGAAAACTGTGAGCAGAATCACTAAGAAAGGAAACGCCGAGCATCTACTAAATTTTCAGACTTCATTTGACCTACAAGAGCAGTGAGCTTAATAGTGCTCCATCCATTAGTATTACTGGCCAAGGCTGCTCAATAAAGGCTTTACGATGAAAGCATAACAACCACAGTGGGCATAATTCTTAGTGTTCCCGTGGACAATGGCTAAATCAATACCGAGTACCAGCCTCAGAGTTTCCAGACAGCAACACGGTAAGTCTTTCTTCTTCATATAACTTCACTAACAGCATGCAATAAAGCATTCAGCAGGCACAAAAAATTCCTACATTTCAACACAACAGCACAAGTTTTCCACTTCTAGATTGTCCTCCATTGTGGAAAGAGGACAGATAGGGCAGCGTGAGGTATGCTGCCTGGACATGCATTTACTTCTGTGGATTTTGTCCTGCATGGTGAAACTTCTCCTTTGTGCTATTTAGAGGAACACAGCTATGCAACTCCCATGCACCACAGTTGCCCATTTTTAACTTGCATCCTCAATTATGTCTGCAAGATCACACAAATAAAACCCAACAGTGACAGCAAAGGATCTCAAGCTAACACTGTGTCCAACTTTCCCTATAAAACAAGTATGGAGTCCACAATTAACTCAGTGTTTTCTTATCACCTGAGCTGTTGGCCATGCTATATACCCTCACTGTACAAGCTGAGCTCTCTTTCACACCTTTAAGCTCCTACAATTTAAATATTTATACCTAAGCTTAGTTACATAAGCTCCCTTTATAAGTAATAACCACTTTAGGTCAGAAGTCATTTGATCTATTTCAGCATTTATTTCACATAGAGATGAGTTCTGTGCGAGCCTCAGTAAATGCACTCTCTAGATCTCCACAAACTTCAGTAAGAAATGGGAATGACCAGCTCAGATATAATTTGTCCACCCTGGATATGTCTACATTTAATCAGGAATGCTGAATCAGTCATGAATTAATCCTGTCCTGTGTCTGTCAGTCCCCTAAGCAGAACATAACACTGTCCTTGCATAAAAGTACTGTGAAGAAAAAAGAATTAAGGGTTGTTCCATGTGGTTACTATGGCAGTGTGGCCAGAGAAGGACAAGGCAGAGCTGAGACTAAGTGGCCCTTTTATGTATTCTGACACTTTCTTGGGCAGTATTTACCTAGATAAGGGTAGATTTCCAGCCTTAAGACACAACTACAAAACCACCACAACTATTAAACAAGGGATATGCTTGGGTTCTAACCCAAATTCAGTCTATCCAGCACTCTTTGTGAAACATGTCTATGTGCATTAGAAGATTTTCATATATGCCAAAATCAAAATAAAACAAGTATGTTTTCATAATGGCATGCATAATAATTTCTGAAGTATATACACAAATACCACAACTGAAGGCACTGCAAACACATGATATAAAAAAAATATACATTTGAAATGTCTGCAAGACCTCAAGCTATGTAGGATACCTGGCCTCAGTTCCATATCTGACTTGAGAGCACAGATGCCTTTGGTTTTAAGCCATTAACTCACTTTTGAAACTGCGATGTGCAGCGCAATTGACTTGAGGATGGTGAAAACTGCAGAGATCCCTAAAAAACACTCTGGCTTTACTTACATATGAAATCACTCCTCAGTGAATGCAGAAGGAAAAACAAACAGAGCTGGCCACAGCCACAAAGGTAATGGAGAGGACAGGGTAATACAACAATCAACTTATTTCAGAGGAAAGGTACTGTTTTCTAGTTAAATCCTCTTTCACAGGGGATTAAGTTACTATGAAAAAAAACCAAAACAACAAAAAAACAATGAAGAACAGTGTCTGCACAACAATTCCAAAACTGCTCCATCTGTAGACAAGCATCAATGTACCTAAACTCCCACTGGCAGACCACTGAAAAACCCGTTTGGCAGCGTCTCCTGTACTCAGAATGAACTGTACAGAGAAGCCAAGTTTAAATCTATGGAGATATTCAGATGTGGAGTCTCTTCTGTCAGATGTGGATATGTCCCCATGCATCACAGCCTGATGAAAGGAAAGAGCTATGAAGGCAGGCTGCTGCTGGAGAGCATCCTGTGGAGTCACAGCACAGGGGAGAAACCATGGGTATTTCAAATGCAAGATTCACAAGTCAAGGGACTTGGGAGTGTGAGGTGGAAGTCAAATGTGTGACCTTATACTTCATGCATGAGATTTGTCAGGCCTGCCTACAGCCTTACAAAAACACTCACAGACCAACACTCAGCCAGCTGGTTATATTTTCATTGTATTTCCTAGGGGCAGAAAACAGTCTGCCCACAAACTGCATTCATATTCTCCTCATGTAAACTTTATTTTTCAGCACGGCTATGATGGGCTTAATTTCACCTTGATTTCTTTGGAGGGTAAAAGCATTACAGAAAAAATACATTTCTTCTGCTTCGCCTTCAGCCTGAGAATGACAGCAACATTCTCCCTGTGAAGAAACTGGTAATGCTGCAGTGATTTTTATCACTAGCACTTGTATCTTTTGTATATTAATAGATGTTTGAAAAATGCTGTATTATTTCATTATTTCTAAAATATAACTGCGTATAATTCTGCAAAGGGACATCAGATACCTTTATATCAGGAGCTGAGCGGGTTGCTTGTCTTACTCTGCAGTTTACATTAATGGACCACTAAGGTTTGGCTTGCAAAGGTGATGTTAACATCCCAGATCAGACAGACCTACATTATGCAATCAAAATCTACTCTGACATGACAAAAGCACAGCTGTACTCCTCCTACCCATTGCAAAGTCAACAAATGTGAGCCCATCACCTCTAATATGCATCCAGCTCATTAGAGTGAACAGGTGTGCCTTATTTTGGAACAAGCTGACCAACACAATATTGTATTAATCAACATCAGAGTATCAAAATTCAGATAGACTTTAAACTGGATAAAAAAATAATGCAATAGGGACAAGAAACTACATTTCTGTGAGAATAAAGAGATACACAAATATGGTTTGGGGAATTTACAGACAGAGGTTCTGAGGGAAAGGACCTTGTACTAAAAACTCATAAACTCAATATTAGACAATAACACCACACTTTTGGGAAATGGAAATACTATGCTGGGGCCAACGAAGGAGACAAAAGCTTTTAATACACTTCCAGTAAGATTTTTGCTTGAGTTAGCATTCAGGGTTCTGTGTCCATTATGAGACACAAAATAAGTTTGGAGAGAGCAGGGAGAAAAACAAGGAGAAACAAACAGAAGGAAAAGTAACAGAGGGGTAAAAAAACCTGAACAGCTTTATAACAGACGGTTATAAAGGAAGTCACGAAAATTGCTGTGTCTGTGGTGGACAGAACAGACAGTACAAGAGGGTAAGAGAGGGAAAATCTTTCTAAGGATGCTGTAGCATCACTCATGAAGATTGCCAAACCTACTCCGCTACAATTTTCAAAATGTTAAACAGACATATCCCAAGAGTGACTAAGGCACACACGATCTTAGATTGCAGCTGAACAGTGAAGTAAAACTTTGTTCCCCTTTAGCACTATATTTCCTTTTTTCTTGTCAGTGTTGGTGAGCTTTTTCTTTTTTTGTTTGTTTTTCCTGTGGATGAACAAGATAAAATGTCCACAGCCTGGCTTTCAGATCCTGATGACAGATTGCAGGGCTTAAGTGTACAGGAAAAAAAAAAAGCCTTTCTAGTCTATGGAAACTACACACATTTGAAATTATAAAATTTGGTAAAAAACCTTCAGAGCCTTCAAACCATCACGTGTCAGAGTAGGTGTTCTAAAGATGATTTTCATTATACTACGTATCTCTTACTTGACTATACTCTGATTCTATTCTCACTTTAACAGACATCACTTCTGCTGACTCCAATAGCATTATTCCTCCTGTTTTTACACTCACTACACTAAATGAGAAAAGACCCAGCCCTAAAACAGTAAAATGGATTTGGGATTACAAGATTTTAATGTTCTGGGTCTTTTTTGCCATTTACTATTGTCCTCCAGGTTTCATTTATGTCTATGAATTACCCCTTTGATGGCAGTGCGGAATGTACTTGTGTAAGACACTGCTCACTTCCATAAGCACAGGAAGACAGATGAACCCCTGCAGAACCCTGCAGCTGAGGCTAGATTGATCTGTAACTCAATCCAGCAGTTCTTAAATACAGGTAGCATGAAAAGCTCTCCAGCAAGCTGCTGAATACAGCAGTCTGTTTAAAAACAATAGAAGAAGTGACTGAGTAGATTCATCTCATTGAAACAAAATTCTCACCGAGTAAGACAAGCTTCCTCAAAAAGCCGGGTTTTCTACTCATTTTCTGTGACTGCATTCCCTGGTAAGCTGCACTTCTGAGTTCATGAATGCAGCAGCACGAAGTAAGGAATATTGAGAATCTGGGGCTCTTTTCAGATCCCAGTCCACCTCTAGACAAAAGCCCTACTAACATTCAATCTTTTACACATGAGCTGGATCTGAGGAAAGGCTCGCAGAACTACCCCAGCAATAAGTCTAATGACTTACAAGTTAAACTAAACTGCAAATACACTGAAACCACATTCTACTAAGTGGTCTAAAATTACATTCAATATCAAAACTCTAGTGATCTCCAGCAGTGCCACATCATTGCTCAAGTGGTCATCTTCCACATGGCAGAATGTTAAAATGAAACTTGTAAGATCTGAACAGAAACCCCATCAATGAGAACTTGCCTCTGTATATCTGAGAACTCTCTGAAGAAGAATACGTTCTCAATATCAAACTATCTTTTGCAATCCATATTCTTGACTATCCTTCCTGAAGACACTCCAGAAGTAAATAGTCCATACATCCAAGAAGATACTTCACATTTAAAGGCTCTAGGAAAGTCACAGTAGCTTGTTATTCTCAAAACACAGCTGTCTTTTAAAGAATCAAAAGGGCAAAGGATCTCATTCTCATTCAAATAAAAGCTAGTTTAGGTCCCCTTCCAAAGTACTGGTTTATGCTGGAAGGTAACTGGCAAAATGTATGTTTTTAGGGAGTCAGGAGACACAAAGTTATGTGTCATTACCCCTTTTTTTACTTGCTAAACTCTTCCATGGAAGTTGAACCTGAGGAAACCCACAGCACTGATAATCAATGAAATTATCTTCCCTTGCAAGTATAAACAGATAAGGTAGAAGAGATTATCAGGTGGAAAAGCTTTGCTTTCACAGGATAAAAATTCTGCCTACCTGACCACACCTTTAACATCTTTCTCATAAGAGAGGTCATTATGGTGACTTTTGTAAAGGAGAATTTCTGATTTCTGCCCATCATATAAACAGAAGAACCTAGAATCCAGATAATAGGTAAAAGGAGGTGCCTAAAGAGGAAGGAAGCCCATAAATCCCAGCATTTGGAAACCAACCTCAACTCCAGAGCTGGGGTCAACTGAGGACGCCTTGAACACTTCTGCGGATCATCAATCAAGATAAGCACTCCAAAGGAAATGCTTCACCTCTGCTCCTCTTGAAAGAGGTCCTGCTGTTCCTCACACAGTGCACCATTTGCTGGGAAGCCATTTCAGGAGAAAACTGTTCCCCTGATTGTGCAGATTGTCAACAGCTGAGAGGATCTTTAACAAGCCAGCCACAGAGGAAACCCCGAGCCTTGTCCTGTCTCAAATCTATGGTAATTCTCCAGGTCTGGGGTCAAGTCCTTCGGCAATTAGCAGAATAAATTAGTTTGTTAATCACCTTGGAGAAGCAAGTACCTAATCAATGGGGAGGTGTTGTGATGTGTGACTAAAGATGTTCACACAATCACATAGTTAGAATGTCCTGGTTTTGAATGACATATCCTACCCAAAATAGCCTGGAGGAAGAGAAGTGCTGTTGTCAAATGGTAGTGGAGTAAAGCTGTTTGGGTATGCAGAAACAGTGTGCTGCCTTAAGCAGTGTAAGTGAATCTGTGTGTATTGCAAAACTACATCTCTGAAACTATTTCAAAGTCAGAGTCGCAAGAAGTTGTTCAGAAAATACTGTAAAAGAACAGATCTGGTCGCATCAGTCAGAAATTCATAATACTTCCACTGCACAGCAAATTGGGAAAAAAACTGCAAAGAACTAAAATTGGGAGAGCAAAGCCATGGAGAAATCAACTGACAAAATTGCCCACCAGCTGTGTGTGGGAACTAGACGTCCCTTTAATATTACTGTATGCTTTGCTTTAGGTAGGTGTTCACCATTTAATAGCACCAATAAAATTGTATCCTCAGTGCAGGGATCAGGGTATACTCAAAATTTTCCAAACAGTAGACCTGAAGATTGCTTCTATATAAAGATAAAAGGTTACAATTCATACAGCTTTTTATCCATATCTTGCTCTGACAAAACATTTAGTAACTCTGATGCCATCCAGAAGGACCTTGACAGGATGGAGGAGTGGGCTTGTGCAGACCTCATGAAGCTTGACAAGTCCAAGTGCAAGGTCCTGCACATGGATTGGGAGCAATGGATGGACAGCAGCTCAAGGGAGAGAGACCTAAAACACTTCTTCTGTGAAGACAGGCTGAAAGATTTGGAGTTGTTCAGTCTGGAGGAGAGGAAGCTCCAGGGTGACTTTACTGAAGCCTTTCAATACTTAAAGAGAGGGAACTTACAAGAAAGGTAGATTCTTTTACCAAGGTCTGTAGTGACAAGACAAGGGGCAATGGTTTCAAACTGAAAGAGACTAGGTTTAAATTTGCCATAGGGAAGAAATTTTTTACAATGAGAGTAGTGAGACACTGGAACAGGTTTCTCAGAGAACCTGTGGGTGTCCCATCCCTCGAAGTGTTCAAGGCCAGGTTGAATGGGGTTTTGCGCAACCTGATCCTGTGAAAGATGGCCCTGCCCATGGAAGAGGGTTTCGACTAGATGATCTTTAAAGGTTTCTGCCAAACCTTATTGCATTCAGTTCTGGACAATTATTTTCCTTTGAGATCCACAAAAAGACACAATGACCCTGAACAGTTTCCATGAAGCAAACAGTTTATGCAAGGCTATCACACAAGAAGGATTATATATACTCTCTCTTAAAAAGAGCTTTTAAGAGAACCAAATGCCTTCTTCTAAAGTGCCCCAACCACAAAACCCAAGGTTTCCATCTGGTTTTTAGTTCCCTTTCTCTATCAAGACTTTTCTTTCTACCATGTCCAAACTAGTTATCAAAGTTTCTTAAATGAGGAATCTCAGTCCAAATCCCAAGCCCTTGGTTGAAGTTTTATCCAATTTGGACTCTGATAAAATTCGAAGATCTTTATCTGTATTGTTCATCTGTCTTAAGCTTCTCTAGGATTATCAGCTTGACTTCCTCTAAGAGGTCAAAACAACTCCCCAGCATAACTAACAGGCACAAGCTTGTACAAAAATGAAGGAAAGAGACCTTCCAGATTTCTCCTTCCTTGTCAGATTCTTTGAGTCACCAGCATGGACCAGAAATCTGGCATATGCTGGGGTCCAGTACAAGCACAGAGCAGAAAAATGCTCAAGAAGCATTCCAGTCTTATGTAAGACAAGAGACAACATACTCCGCAAATAAAGTCTGCCAGCCAAACGAGCAGAGAAGCTCTACCAGTCCCCTGTGGACTTACGTTGCACAGAAGCTCTGATTAGATTATCATAACGATCCAATTCAGGCCACAAGATCTATTATTCTTTCCAGAATCTGAACTAGCACATTATCAGAGATAATTTTGTAAACTGATGTCAACATTAGAGAAACTCAGATTACTATTCGATCAATACTTGGAACATTAAAATAAATTCCTTAGAGTCCTTATGTGTATCTACTGCATCAGTAACAGACTGGAGTATTTGCAGAACTCAGGGCAAGTATCAAGTCTATTTGCTTAGTCAAGCAACAAGAGTCCTCTGAATTCCTGCTAATTTTCTCTGGCCTGACATTAGCTAACAGCTGCACTTAAAAATCTCACTGGTTTTAGTAACAAATTCAAAGAAAAAACTCTAGGATGTATTGGCACGACCAACCTCACCTAACCTCCTCCTACACAGGAGCATATTTTTCAATAGCTTTTCAAAGATCTAGAAACTCTGCTTTGGAAACAAATCAGTAAACTTCCCATCTGGCAAGACATCAGCTTTCCCTGTCGCATTCCTGTTATCAGCTAATTTAATGATGTAATTTAATCTTCCTCTGGGTTTCATTCTCAGAGATCTTAAATGTACACGTTCATCTATAAGGGCCCTTTGCCCTAGATAAAAAGCTTCAATAATCTCTTTTGACTCGCCCCATCACATCAGGCTTGGAAGCGAAATGAGGGTGAGGCACCGCATAGTGCTGTCTTCTTGACTAAAGCAACCACCAAGAAAAGAGTCGGGAGAGTCACCTACTGAAAAGCAAACATACTAGTGAAAAAATGAGTAGCTAGAGCTCCTTCCCCTTCTTATCAGTACACAAAGAGTAGTAAAAATTAGGCAACTAGTCAGAGTCTCACAACCTACTCTCAGCAAACTTCACTGGCACAGCACATGGATGCCTCTCCTAGCCTGGTGCAAGCAGTAGCTCCCAGCTCCAACAGCTCTTCACCTGCAGAAGGACAAAGGCCAGCAAGCACTGCTTTAAAACAAGCCATTAAACTAACCTCAGTTCACAAAATAGCCCCTCTTGCTCTGGATACTTCTGGCTAACTGAATTATCTGGAGAATCAAAAAAAGAATTCCAGAAATTCTCCTGGTTGTGTTGCCCAAATGTGGACAATGTGCTCCTAATTCTGAACTGGTGTCTATAGCTCCTCCAGAGTGGAAAACACCTCACAGTTAAACTTTGTCTTCTCAGCTGACATGGTTAACTCTCTCACTCACGTATATATTGGAGAAAAATCCTATGTAAAATAATTACAGGATCTAAAATGATTTAATACAAACCAATGTTCAAACCCAAAACATCAAAGAGATGGGTTTTTCTGAGATTTTTACCATAGAAAATAACAAAGACTGTAAAAAGGACTGTTGATTAGTGTAGCAACAGGTTGGTACTGGGGGGCTGAAGAGGTAGGTTCTGTGAGAACCTGCTTGAAGCTTCCCTTATGTCCAACACAACCAATGCCAACTGACTCCAAGATGGATTTGCTGCTGGCCAAGGCTGGGCCCAACAGCAACGGTGGTTGTGCCTCTGGGATAACATATTGAAAAAGGTTGGGGCAGGGAGGAAAATCCGTTCAATTGCAGCCAGAGAGAGAAGACTTCTTTTGCCCATAAGCACAGCTTCCAAAATGTATAGAGTTGTTCTTTAAGGAAGGGAATATTTAAGTTTCCTTTATTTTTTTCACTGATACGCCAGAGAACACAGGGTTTTGAAGTAATCTGGTGGAGGCATCAGTTTTAAGGTGACACGTGAGTTGAACCAGGAATATCTTCTTAAAATTGTATTTCTTCTCAACAACAGCAATTGGTATGACAGATACAGCCAATAGAAGGCAACAGACACACAGGTGTTGCATTTGAAGTCAGGTTTGTGTCAGAAAATGGTCTAGTAGTTCCTAAAATAAGTGTCATAGAGCACAGCACTCGACTCTTGCAAGGTAAGGTCTGTCAAACCCTTTCAAAGCTAACAAAGTGTAAGGGAGAGGAAGTGAAGGGTTAGGCAGTTTTGGCTTTCTAGCCTTCAATACTCACTAAAAATCTAATTTTTATCTGCATATATGCATATACACATATAGTCCTGAGGAAAGCCTATGGTGAGCAACGTATTACAAACTTTAAGATTACTGCATGCTGCTAATATGTCTCATAATATATTTTCTAAAGTCACATAAACATCATTTTAAAAGGCTGTAAAATGGGGCAGACAAAGCCTAAAGCCAGGAATATAATCCAATCCAGATATGCCATATAAGTGTTAATTAAGAAACCTTAGGAAGGACAGGGAAAAGTTATTATTCAATACTATCATAGTGCCTGTGATGTCCCAGTGCCAAATTACAAGTAGCAAAGAAATGTGGTCTTGTAAAGGGCTGACTGATTGAGGTTAAATCATTCTATCTTATGTCAAAAAGAAAGCAGGTTGCTTTTTAAAAACAAAAGGAAAGGAGGAGCTGTAGGTCTGAGAAGTCTCCAAGGCATATCAAGTAGAAGTTAATTAGCTGATTTACTTTGAACATGTAAGGAAAATCCCTATAGCTTAGCATAATGTTAGGGACATGTTTTGGTATTGTATATCTTGCTTCTTTATTTCTAGAACACACTTTTTTTTATCATTAAAACTTGTCTAGTGGTAAAGAAGATTCTCAACAATCAGATGTTTACTACATGGACGCATCATTCAAGTGCAGACTGGCAGAACTAAGAAAATGTTTGCTAGCGACTACTCCATTTCAAAAGCTTACTCAAGTTGTTAGGCTGAAGAGAGACATCTTTCTCAGAATATAGTCATCTCTGCTACTTTGACAAGCAGTTTCAACTCAGCAAATTACCATCCTTGATGGTCCTTATTAAAAAACAAACAAACAAAAAACCCCAAAACAAACTAAACAAAACCCCAAACAACAAAACAAAACAAAAAACCTAGTTTAGTAAGGGGCCTGACCTAAACTATTATAATCAAGTGAAATGCTTTATGAAAGTAAAACTTTGAGCAGATCTCAAAGCCTTAACAAAATAGCTGTTTATCCTCTGGAAGGGTTCTTTACACTCAATGTGCTCACTGTCCGAGAAAAAACAGCAAGCAAGGTCTTACCAGTTTCTGAAGTGTGCAGTCAATACTGACAGCCTGAGCACTGGGATTGGGAAGTGCAATGCATTCAGGGGTTCACCTGCCACTGGCATCTGCAGCAAGCTATAAATGCCTTCTATTTAACTTACTGTATGAAAACTATAGCTAGATTTATTAACGTAAGCTTGACATTTTCATGTTAGTTTTCAGTAGATCTTGTTTTACTAGAATTGCTATTTCAACAAAAACAAAAAGTGTCCTTGCCCTCTAACTATTTACAAACAGAGCTGAATAGTAAAGAATTTCTAAACCTCAGATGTCTTTGCTCAGATCACAGCTCAGTAATACAGAAAACCTGTCAGTAAAGCTCACAGCACTAGGTCGAAAATTTTCTAGCTATATGACACAGAAGATTGCTCAAGAGAAGCTCATTCTGGTCTAAATTCATTGCAGAAGTATGGACAAGTTGAGGTTGTATCAGCAGGCTTTTGGTGAGATCAGGTATAGTTTTGTCTTCCACAGCAGCCTTGGAAGCCAAGGGACCTGACAGAAGTGTGGGCATGTGCCAAAAAACAAATTAGATCCAGTTCATCTTGCTGCATGGTCCAGTGGCCCACAGATGAGCACAAATGATTTTGAAGTCATAGCTTCTGTTTCCTCCAGAGAACAGACAGGCCTGTCTATTCCCACAGATATGTACTGCCCTCAAACTTTAATCGAGTTTGAAAAGTTTCAACAACAACAGTACAGGGCAAGAGGAAGCCTGGACCACAGCATGGCACAGAATAGCAAAAATGGCTTTGTTTACAGTGTTTCAGCAATTCTGAACAGCTCAACTGTAACAGAATCTCACAAATGCAAATCAAAAGAGCAAAGGTAGAAATAATATCCACCTTACTATTTCAGAGGCTTTTAAACAGCTGAGCTGTGGTTAGTTTTCAAAGTTCCTAGAGGCTTAAAATATGTTAGAGTTCAGACAAAAACCAACTGCCTCTGGTGAGGATAATACCTGTGAAAAACCTTGAGAATCTGATTTTCCAATGAGACCAAAAAACCGTTCTCTCTCTGCAGATGCAAACTTTGTAAAAATGATGAGTTTTGCAGTTGAAAAAAATCACATTGTTTCTTGGCAGTACATACAAAAAAAACCCCACTGGTGCAAGATAGGTTTGGCTCCTGCAGTCTAATGGCAGGCCTCTTCTGGAGGGCAGGTCCAAGAGAACTTCTCTGTTACCAGGACACCAATGAGACTTGGCTTGGACCACTTCTGTTCACACCTGAAAGATGCTCTGAGAGCGCATGAAATAGAGAGTTTTTAAAAAGTCACAGGGGTTAAATACAGACTTAAACTGAGCTCCCCATAGTCTGAGGCAGATCAGAATGTTCAAACATTTCTACCTCGTCAATGATGCATTGCATTAAATGTTGGTTGGCTGCACTCATTTTTTGAGGGGAAATAAAATATTTAAATCAAAAGCATAATAAACTATTTAATAACTCAGTTGTCAGCTGAAGTCACACAAACAGACCCTATACAACAGTCCTGTTTAGATTACTGTGTTGCAACAGAAAGGTCCTTAACCTGACATGATTTGTTATCAGGACTGTGTTTTTTTCCTACACTATTTTCACAAGCAGGACACTGAGGAGTGTTTGTAGCTCTTCACTCTGATCTAAGGGGTTTAGATATCGGAAATGACATTTTGCACTATTTGAGCTTTGGCAGTTAACTAAAACTAAAATTGATCCTCAGTCCTATATTAAAAAAACACATCTCACTAACACAAGCAGACAGTCAGGCACTCCACCCATTAGGAAGTACTTTTGAAATACTATTCCTTATGACAGTGGTAGCTTTTAAAATGAGTTGCAATTGAGAGTGTATTTTAAGATGTTAAAATAAAACATCGAATGGCATCTGACAACCAGGGAGACATGGGAGAAAAACACCTGTTAAAGATGGTCTGACATACAAGTAGGTCTCTCAGTATTTTCAGCATCTCCATCAAGGCTCATTCCTGGACAAAAGAATCTTCAGTGCATGGTTTTCCCATACATGTGGTTATCCTAGGAGAGAAGGCCATCACTGTACATACGTCTATTCCAGATCACCTGGATTAAAACTGTGTGCAGGGTTCGCAAAGCACCAGACAAAGCCGCAGTTCTGGTTTGCAAATGGGACTCATAGATACTACCCAACCCGAATTAGTATCTTTTTAAGCTGAGTGAACATTTCCTTGTAAATATGGGAAAATGTAGATATCCTATCATTTTCTGCCTAACTGCGCTTTTTAACATTCTGCTAATGCTGTGCCATATGTCTAGTACAGTATGTAGTAACCTAGAATTAATGAGAGGATATTTGAGGAACTTTTTGGTAGCACCTGATGCAGTTAAGTTTTAGAACTCTACTGAAGATTTATTATGTTTCCATAAAGTATGTTTTCACATAGGGATTGCCAGACTGGAGAAAAACTTAAAAATTATATACCATTGTTTTCTTTCATCTGTGTGTGGACAGAATCATAGAATCATAAAATGTTAAGGGGTTGGAATGGACCTTAAAGATCAACTAGTCCCAACCCCACCTTTCATTTGCAGGGACACCTCCCACTAGACCAGATTGCTCAAGGCCTTATCCAACCTGGCCTTGAACACTTCCAGGGATGGGGCATCCACAAGTTCCCTGGGCAACCACCCTCACAATAAAGAATTTCTTCCTAATATCTAATGTTAATTTCCTCTTTCAATTTGTACCCATTACATTATCACTTTTCTAGGACATGGTTGTATATTTTTATATTTTGTCCAATTTATCAAACTATTGTTATACATTAAATCAATAAGATAAATATTTAAATAATTATCTTATAATATTTTAAGACCTGCTGTTTATGAACAGAGAAGGTTGGTGGAAGATGTGGTGGCTGGAGGCTGTCTTGGGCATAGCAACCATGAAATTACTTTTCAATTCTTGGTGAATTAAGGAAAAGGGTCAACAAAACCTTTGCCTTGGACTTCCAGAGCAAGGACTGTGTCCTGTTTAGAGACTCCCTTGGGAAATAGCCCTTAATAACAAAGGTATCCAGGAAGCTGGACATAGCTAGAGAAGAAAAACTTAAAGGCATAGGAGCAGACCAGCCCTATGTGCTGCAAGACCAGCCAGCAGGGAAGAAAACCAGCCTGGATGAACAGGGAGCCATTGCTGGAACTCAGGGAAAAAAAAGAGGAAATGGCCTCAAGCTGCACCAGGGAAGGTTCAGGCTGGGCATCAGGAAGAATTTCTTCACTGAAAGGGTTGTCAAGCATGGGAACAGGCTGTCCACAGAGGTGGTGGAGTCATCAACCCTGGAATTGTTCAAGAAATTACTGGACTTGGCACTTGGTGCTATGGTTTAATTGATGTGGTGGTTTTCAGTCAAAGGCTGGACTTAATCTTGGAAGTCTCTTCCAATCTTAATGATTCTATGATTATATTTTCAAGTAGTACCCAGAGGTGTCACTGAATACAAGACAAAAATAAACAGCAGAAAGTCAGGACTGTAAATTTTGAGCAGGTATGAATTAATTCCAGTGTTAAGCTTCCCTAAATAAGGCAGGTAGTCTAAAAATCATGAGATTTAATAATGATTTACTCTTAGTACTTTTATTTGCTATTTGCTTTCAAAAGACTGAGATTTCCATTTTCAAGTTCCTATCATAAGCATCATGGACAACAACTCCCTTTATAAATACTGTAATTGAATATTAGATTTTCTACTAAACACATGACTGCAAGGTTGTGACTGTAAGATGGGAGAAAGTTCAGTATACGCTGACATACTCTCCAAAGCATAAAAATTGGTTACGCAAAGGCTATTACTGCCTTAATGTGCATGAGATTATAATAGCCAAATATAACTAAGATAGGAGAGGAACACAAGGTAATAACGAGCATAAACAGAAAATACATTTGCATTGAAATAAATGCTCATTACTTCTCAATGTGAATGTGTATATCTATGTATAAACCCCACCCCAAAAGCAGCTTAGTCTAGTGTTTTTGCATTATATTAACATTAAATGCTTGTAAGAACATAAAACTTCTTTCACTTCTCAATAAACTGAATTAAAGCACAAGTCTACTGGAAGACAGTCGAAACCAGTCTGTCCAAACTGAGTGGGGCAACACACACAGTGACAGAGCATCCAGTTTATCACTATTATGCTTTGACATTTCCATTTCTTCTTGTTAATGCCTGTACCTATGCATGCAGATAACAAGCACACAAGAGTGGCACTCTAGAGTTGTTTAATGCTTGGTAACAATAGATGTTTCTCCCTCATCTTAAAGGGAAGGGACTGCTGTCCAAGCACAGGGGAGGAAGCACGCTTGTACCTGGATGCCAAGCTGAGCTGCTTCCTGTAGGAGCTGGTCTGGTGAGGGTCCTTCCTAAGTCTAGTTAGAGGCCAATCCTCATATATATTCCTGGAGGAAGTTCCACTAATCACCAATAATCCCCAGGCCAGTGGCTACAAAAGGTGTTCACTGAATGTCAGGATCCCAAAGGGAGAAGAGTTAACAGTGCCTATGCAGAGGTGACGGTCAGACACAAGCTTGGTGCATCTATGTGAGAACTTCCTGGGGTTCCAGAAAAGCAAAAGGACAGAGAGGGTCTGTCAGTGTATCACCTGCTTCGGCTCCTAGCTTAGGCGTGGTACTAAACCTGGATCGCCTTTCAGAAATATGTAAGACTATGTAACAGAACTGGTAATTGCAGGAGTGAAGAATCTCATTATGTTACTCTGTACCTCTGAACACCCTTTACAAAGTAGATTCCTTCTATTTTACAAGTAGTGAGAGACACACAAAGCCTCCAGGATTTGCCCAAGGTCACAGAGATCAGTGCCAGTGTAGTCAAATCAAAGCACTTCACTAGAGGTTATTTGCTGTGTTCAAACAATGCTGCATTTGTGATTTCTCTCCAATTTCTATTTCCAACACACTAAAGTGACAAAGATCTGATTAAGGATTCTTAAACTAGGTGTGGAGAGAATATTTTTTAAAGGTATATTGGGGATAAAGGTTAAACAAAGGGGAAATTTAGAGAGCCACTGACAGTAGTAAATTTCTTCACACATTTTTCCCGTGCTCATTTTCTCCTGTATAAAACTCCTCTTGAAACTGAGGTGCTTATTTTTCCAAGTGTTTTTATTACTGCAAAAATAGAAAGGCAAACTGAGAGTTTCCCTGACCTAAGGGATATTTACATTTATTTAGTTTTTGATCTGACAGATACAGTTTATCACCCGGCTCTGTAGGACAGATATGCTATTTAAAAATATAACGAAACAAGCATCCAGTGGCAGTTTGAAGGACTCAGAGATATATCCAATAACTGGTTAATTCAAAATACATAAACAGGCCTAGGATCAAGAATGAGAACCCAAGACTCCCCAAGCAAAGATAAGTGCTTTAATCAGCTGGCCAGTGGGTCTTGAGCTGCTCAGGCAGAGGAAGGATTTCACACTTTATATAGGTGAAAACTCTATCTTTTTTCCACAGAATCTTGTGATTATCCCTTCTCTATATTCCTCCACAGTTCCATCTGAAGCAGCAGCTCTATGGTTTTTTTCAGTGAGATTTGACAAATGCCTGCTAAGTACAGAGTTGCAGCATCTACTAGAACAGCCTTGCTGGGTCCTGGACACTTTCTTCTGACGTGGCACAGGCAGAAAGTTGTTCCATTTTGGAAAAGAGACAAACCTCATCATACAAACACAGGCAATACAGCTACTTGGCAGACTAAGATTAAAACTAAGATATTAAAGTCATGTATGCATTCTGAGTTTTAGGCTGTAGCTGAGCCAAGATTCCTAGGACTATAACTCTTCATTTACATGACTAAATTCTTGACAGCTTCAGCTTTAATCAGATGAATCCTGGTTTTCAATTAAGCTCTCATTCCCTACAATAAACACGTCTGTACCACAACTTTACCCATAGTCTGTGCAAAAAATAAGACTGGTGTCTTCTGGACTGAAGAGAACCAGAGGTCCAGATTACTACAAAATTATTACTCAAGCCATGTATGAAAAGAAAACATTAAAGACATGAAAATCTGTCAATAGCAGAAGACTAGAAAGATGAGTACCCAGAAAACACAGACATGTAATAGTGGATGACAAACTTAATGGATCAGTTTTCACTCCATAAATTAGAGTTTTCCATTGCCTCATGTATCACTGAATCATTTGTATACCACATTGGTCAAACACTGGGAATGCAGAAGAGAGTAAAACAGATCTTGGAAAGTGTTTGGTGAAAATATAAGGCAGTCAATACATTTTCACATGGCTTTCATAATATGCATGGTACTTTTTGCAAGCATTTCTCTGAGCAAAAAGTGAGCTGTTTTAAAAATGAGAATTCTTATGACCTAACAATTGATACAAGTAACACAGAAATTTAGCAAAGAACAGCGAGAGTAACAGCACAGATCATCATCTACCAAGGCAGCCAGATGGAGATTCTGTTTGGCAACTGAAGGAAGGCAGTTTTCTACACAGAACTTGCACAAACTTGTAGAGTGAAAGAAAGAACAATTTGCATTAACAGCTGTCATGAATAATGATGAGAACTTTTACAATGTATATGTGGAAAAAAATGAAAGGCCTATGTGACAGACTTGACAAGAATAATGCCTCAAAGCCAGTAACAGCTAATGGAAGTGCTTAGTAAGTACCAACACTAAAGGGAAAAATCAAAAAAGAAAGGGCAAAAAAAAAGCCTGGAGAGAAATACCTTTCCTCATAAAACCAGAACTAAGTAATGGAGCAGAGTGGTGGGTTATTGCTGAGAGGTCATGTCTTGTAGTAAGTGGGACCTTTCTGCAATCAGCATGTAACTCTATAGGCATCAGAGATCCCTGGTCAGAGAAATGTTTGGGACATTTGATTCTACCATGTAGGAATGAGGCTTGAATTGCACCTGACCTTAGAGAAATGGTTGCAAACAGCAAAGGTAAATGATCTGACAGGGAAAATGTTAAAACAGCAACAGTCAGAACAAGTACTGAAGCCCAAGTTAAAACGAAAACAGGAAGCAGAACCAATACACAGGCATTCTGGTCCAGGATACAAGGCGGGGGTGGTGGTGGTGTTGGAGGAGACTAAAGAAAGACAGGCATGTCATATGCTGAAAATCACTATCTTCTAATTTTGAAAAATACAACCATTTATAGAAGAAAGGAAAGCAATGTATGCAGTTATTGAAGACATAGAGATTTCCAATTAAACAGAGTTACACAACGTGACTTCAGCAAATCCCAGGACCATCAATGTGTGGACACGATAGGAAAGAACTGTCAACAATTCAATCACCACATTGGCAGCTATGCTGTTGGGTCAATGACCAATTCTGTTCCAGCAGGATTGAACAGCCAGCTGCAAAGTTATCCCTACAACACTGACAAGGCAGTAACAGAAGACCATAATACTTGTGAGCAAGGGTTGCCAATAGACAATAAAGCCACATTGAGGCCAGTGGGCAAAGGCAAGATGTCAATAGGAGATTCAAAAAAAACAAGAGTGAGTACTGCGTAAAGCTCACAGCAGCTGACATGCAGGAGAACCAACCAGTGCTGGGAAGCAAAAGCTATGGACTTAACTGCAGTAAAACATTAGGAAAATTTAATGTGATGCAGGAGGGAAAACCAAAGGGTTTATGTTGCATTGTACTGAAATTAAAAAAAAAACCTGTATTTTGAGGCAATGAACTAAAACCCAGCAAAGTAGAGCTAGAAACAACCATACTACATATCCCAGAAGGTTACTGAAACACGGAACTCATGGGAGTCATTGAAAAATACCATGGATTTTCAATGGCAAAAAACCAAACCAAAACAAACAAACAAAAAGCTTATGAACATTGAGGACTTCAACTTGCATCCACTTTCTGCAGCACTGCATGGGGAACTGTCAGGTCCAAGGTTACTGCTCCAGTTTCTCTCATCTGGGAGATCTGGAGATGTTCAAGCATGGAGTGTTGCAACAGGAAAATTTGCCAGAGGTACCATATCTGTTATGTTGAGTTACAATAGGACACTAAAGTAGACACAATCAGAATATGCTGAAATATGGAAGTGTTGTGACTCCAGTTCTTCCTGTTTGTCCATGGAGGAAGGCAGAAGTGGCAGTAAAGAAAACCAAGAGACTAAACTGTAAAGGCAGGAGGGGAAAATATGGACTCCCTGCTTGAACATTGAAACACTGCAGTTATCTCCCTCCAGCAGACAGAAAGTGAGGATTTTGCTTGGTCTCTTCAGAACAGACAATTGTAGCCTAGGAGAAAAATTACCATCAAGCCAAGAAAGAAGTTAAAAGAAGCTCAAACCAGGGAGGCATCCTACTGAAGCAAAGAAGCCAAATACACAGAGCCATTGCAAACAGACAATCTGAGCTGCTTCCAGCTCTGAAACAGTCACACAAAGGAAACAAGCTAAACTGCAGTACAAAACACATTGTACTACACAGCTATAGACTTGGAGAAGTGGGGAGTGGAGAGAACAGTGGAGAAGGTTGCTGGAGTAAATACAAAAAAATGGACAAAAAGGGGTGATCAGGGTAAGCCAAAAACCTTCTACTTGCATTATGTAGAAGGGGCAGAACACAGGCTTAAGGACCACTACAGGGTCAGCCAGTAACAAAGTCCACTACTGCCCCAGTAATAATAGGAAATGACTGATCAGTGTTTCCCAGAGGACAAGATGTGGGTCATCCAAAGGGTTTGTTATTAACAGTCACGTCAAAAATGTACTACAAATTGGCAAACACAAGAACTACATAGGACACCTCATGGTGGTGCACAGGTAGCAACAGAAAAGCTTTAGAGAAGCAGCAGAAATTTTGTCTGTTCATGGACTATAGTATGGAGTGAATATCAGCCCAAATGATCACATCAGGGTAAAAAAGTTCCCTTAGCCTATGGCTGTTTTACTTTCAGGACTCCCAAATCCTCTCAGGTTATTTCCCAGCAAGTGAATGATTTCCACTCATGTAAAGTGAGAGTAAATCACAACAATTCTGATGTGGCAGAGGGCTATTGCTCCTTGCCCAGGCTGTTAATGACTGCCTCAAGCACAAAGTATTAGAGAGGCAGGCTGGAAATCATAACGAGTCAGGTGATCAGCCAAACACGGTCTAATTGCACTGAAATAGCATATTTTGATAGACACATACATTAATGATATTAATATGAATTTTTACTATTTGAAATTCTATCAATTAATTTTGCGTCCATTGATTTTTCACAAATCTGCAACTATCAGCAAGGTTCAGCTGGCAAGTTTCTTCTTGGGGCTTTGCAACTGTGTGCTCACCTTCAGGGTAAGAGCTGACATTTTCTGCAATATAGCTTAAAGCTTTATTTATTTGTTTGTTTGCTTTTAAATTCAAGTGCAGCAATGAGTTTTTCCTGCCTAGAATGAAGTTACCATCCCTGCATATCACTTGGACAGTGTGAGTTTAAACACCTTTTCCTCTGTGGCTCTTGTGCCCTTTGTGTGCACTGCTATATCCTTGTGCTCCTACACACCACCCAGCTGCCTCAAGGAGCCATTACTGAAACTCTTGCACTCCTTCTGCTCCCAAATGCCAGTAACATCCACAGAGTTATGCTGTGCTCACAGCTACTCTCCTAAAAAATATAACAGGGCATATTTCTGTTGTACCACCGCCTTGTCAACCTCGGTATTTTATCCACTTTTTACCTCTTGTTGTCCATCAGAAACATCCTGAATCTGTGTCTACCACACTTGGCCATTCTTCCATGACCAGAGCCCACAGGTTCTCCTGGAGTATAAATAAGCACATAAACCATCAGTTCTCAAAACTCACCAGGACACATTATTCTGTTCTTGCCTGCAGCTTTTAATTTGCTTCTGTCTTTGTCATTACTTATGATTAAAAGCCCTAACTCTGTTATTTAACTCCGTGAAGCATGCAGCTTGCATGAGATGGCATACAACGCAGACTAAATCTTACAACTTGAAACACTTCATTATATTAAGAAGAAAAAAGAGGCTTATGATTAATTTTGATTTCAAGCCACAAAGCAGAACAGTTTAAAGCCATTTTAAATATGTTTCTCACAGTAGCAAACAGAATAAACCAACAAAACAAACTAAACATTATAATCAACCCAATTATTACCTTCTATTACCCAAGTGCTTAAGGGATGAAAAACACCAGCATTTTAACCTGAGTGAAGCATTACAGAGACATTATCCTGGGGAATGATTTTCCTGCTACTTTCAGGTTAATTCTCAAAAAAGACTTGCCTTTCCTTTAAAGGCATTCAGGTAATTGGTCTTCTAGATGTGCAGGTGATAAATTAAATCTTAGGACTAACTTCAGGTTCAGTGGTCTTCACAACTCTCACGAAAGAGCATCAGCAAGAAATATGAAGGATGCTGTATAATAGTATCCTAATAAAAAAACCCCCACACATGCACTAATTAAAATGCACTACATCAAAATCTGGCAACAGAATCAGATGGGTGAAGAGGAGTAGCATCCACAAGAAGGATCCACTAAGCAAATAAATAACCAGCCGACCTTACATCATCCTGTTTGGCACCATGCACAGCTCCAGATCACTGCCTGGGAATAAAACTGACTCCGTCTCCTCCCTGCATGCTGGCCGAGATTTAAGCCTTTTTGCTCCTCAGTGAAAGGCAACTGGGCAAGGCGAGGGGCCTGGGAGGACTCAGCCCAAGCCAGAGGAGGCACCAGCCCCTCTCCCTCAGCACTCAGCATGGGGAACATGGGGCGGCTCTGCTGAACACCTAAAGGTACTTGCCCTTATCAGTGGGGTTTTCCCACTCCCTTCACCTCTCCCCACACTGCTCCCAAGGGGCAGTGGTGTGAGTCCTGCTGGGGCAGCTGTTGTCCTCCCCCATCACCACTTTCCTCTGACTCTGCTTTCCCACCGGAGGGGAACCGGGAGCTGGGGCATGATACACTACTGAGAAAAACAATTTCCATAGTAATTTGTAAGTTGCTGAAACACTGAAACTGCATCGTAGAGATGAATTTACCCTTCTGTTTTACAACGCGCACTCTTGCTGCTGTATTTAAAAGCAGCTTGGGTTGGCATAACTCACCCCCTCCGTGCTCACTGAGGTGGCTCCTCACAGCAAGCAGCCTCATTTGCCCTGGCACTGAGATGGAGCTGGAGCTGGAGGGGGAAAAGCTGCTCCACAGGCAAATCCCTGGGAGCTTTTTCCCCTGGGCAGGCAAACTAGCAGGAGGTTGGACATGCCGAGCCCCAGGAAGGCTGCAGGGAACTGAGGTGAGCAGACAGGGAGGTTCGTGGCTGGGGTGCAAGGGCAAGGCACATTCCAACCTGCTGAGAGGTGTGGAGGCCAAGGAGGAGGAGGAGATGGTGGTCACCTTCTACTGAGCTGAAATTATCACTGAGATTGTGGCAAAGCTGGTGAGAGATGGTAGGAAAATCCCCCTTCCCAGTCAGGTCAAGGCTCACCCTGCTCCAGGTTCCTGCTACAGCTGAAGGCTCTGATGGATCTTGTTCCTGCACTCTGAGTCTTCTCATCAGTTTTCTCATCAGCCTCCCATTACCTTCCAGGGCTCAACCAATCACCAAAATAAAAATCACCATTATTCTTGGGGCTCTCCTGTGCAAGGCCAGGAGTTGGACTCCAATGATCCTTGTGGATCCCTTCCAATTCAGAATATTCAGCATCTTTTTGTGCACAGGATCAGAGTTACAAGAACCTTTCAGGAACAGATCTACATAGGAGATGGGAAGCATCAAGAATGCCCTACTGAACCTGGATTTCTTGCCTCTGAAGAAGCACCACTGATCAACAGCAAGCATTCACAACAGGACCAAGAGGATGCGTTTATGATTGAATGTAGACATTTACTGCCAAAATGTGTTAAAAAACATTTTCACGGAGTAGATTTCTGTGTTTACACTAAGGTCGTACATCAGTAAAGGAGCTCTCAGAATAAACATTTGATGCTGGCAGAGTAATTCTCCATGAATAAATTAGCCCAAATTTATGGCCCTGGCATCACATGTGAGATTAGGCATCCACACAGTGTTGACAGGCTGATCAGAATTGCCTTGACAGTTTAAGTAACATCTTTTGTCAAACTTTGCACCTTTGCTCCCAACCTTCTTTCCCTGAAGTCAGCAAGAAAATCCTATCATGAATGCAAACATTTTGCTTTGCTAGGGATTTTTCTGTGACTCTTTTTTTATTTCTATTTGCGTTCATTTATAATTGCTGCTTTTGTTTTGCTTTTACAACACAATTTTTCTTCCTGGAATTGGTTTGTTCCAGTTACAAAACAGTACAAAGTTGGGTAATGTTTATATATTTTTCCATAATCAATATTTAATTATTTTTGCCTCAGGTACTTACTTTGTGATGAGAGTCTAGAAATGAAGCCTGTAAAAACTCCATCAAATGTATTTTTCTTTTCCTTTAGCAAAATCATTACAAATACAAGGTTCCCACCCCACAATTCACACCGAAAACTCAGACTATCAAGGCATTGTGATCTCGTCCCCCCTGTAATCTAATCTACACAGGGATGTCATCCCAGTCCTACATAGGAAAAGCTGAGTGATACCCAAAGTTCAAGGAAGCAACCTCACAACTTTAAATCTGTTCCAAATTTCCTGGCAGTTTTTTACTAGTAGTTACAATATACAGTAACAGAAACGTTGCACAGCTCTGAGAACCATGAAAGGGCAAAGCCTAGCACAGAACTTCTCAGACCTTACTCAAAGGAATTTCTGGATATACTTTTAATAAGTTAAGCATATATACGATCTTACCAGACACAGTTTATTGAATTTCTTATCTGTTCTAGGAGGTCAGTTGTTTACCAAATACATTATTTATGTCTTGTGTCACCACTCCATAAATTCTTTATGTAGACTAATAATTTAGGTACCAATGTGTACTATTAACAACCATTTCTTGAACATCCATTGCTTGTTCTCTGCCACGCTGGTTTGTTTTCCTTTCCCTTAGAGAGAGAAGTGAAGAAGAGTAGCTTATTGTTCATGGTACAGGGAGATTTCCACCAAGAGACCTCAAAATGCCCAAGTATCAATTTATTCCTGCTGTCTCATTTGTTAGTCTGTGTGATTTACAATGTCTATTGTTTTACAGTCACAAGTGCAAGTTCCTGTCAAGCTGCAGTCTCTCATTTTGTTAATCAATGCAGCTCATGCTGACTCTTCATAGGAGTCAACCATTGCCAGAAAGTGGATTATTATCTATCAATAAAGTTTCAGCTCTTGATTACTGACCCAATTATTCCATTCAGCACGTGTAACTCAGAGGAACAGGATAATGTTGTAGAACTGTTGAATTTTACAAGTTCAAACTGCTTTTTGTTGTAATACCCCAGGCATGCTGTGGTATGTCTGTGTGCTAGTAATCATTACACTCCGTTATGGGAACCTTTGCACAGTTTTATCCTGATTATCTGCTTATGTCAGGAAGGAGATGAAATACTATTTTTTTATAAAAATTTTTAATTTGGGGGTATGTAGATAGCTCCTTTTCCCAACTTCCCCACAAAAATTCATGGAGTAGGGATTTTCCCTGATTTTTCATTGGCATGATTATTTTATAGTTGTAGAGGTAAAACAAAGGCAATCATAATTGGGCCAATATGTACTGATTAAAAAGAAGTATCACCAATAAAAATGAAGAATCACTCCTTAAGCAGCCTTCTCAGCACAGACTTTTTCTAAGCATGTTCTGAGTAAAATATAAATGTAGAAGTAATTTACATAGTCAGTTACAATCCCCTGTAATTATCATGCAAACTTTATCCGAACCCCAAACTCCATAATTAACAATAGATTTACACGTACATTGACCCTGAATCTGTCTAGAGAAATAATATAGTTTAATAAGAGATTTTAAGGTAGTGTTCTAAGTGTGCTAATCAAATGTTTCCTTCTTTCTCAATATACTCTTCTAAAAGATAACCCTCATAATAGCAAAGAGGTTTATCACAGAGAGATCCATTTCAGTAAAAGACTGAACCTGTGACCATTGCATTTGCTTTTCAGACATTCTTTCTTATTTAGAAATGCTGAAATCTAACCCCAGACCAATGCACTGCAGAAAGACATCTGTACAGAGTTACACTGAATATGTCTTCTATACCATAAACTCTGGAAAACAAAAAATCCTTGTGCTAGGTGCCTATCAGAAGCTGCTTTTAACAGTGAGGTGACATGTAAGTACTGGTATTATCAACTGGCTCCCTGGCTGCAGTAGGGAGGGAGAATGAGAGCTCACATCAGTTAAAATTTGTCTCACATTTCAAAGATTTAAAGTGATAATTGCAGTTTTCTTTATTGCTAAGTGATCCATTATTTGGAAATAGTATCACCAAATGAGATGGATCCTTTGTGGTGACAGTCACTGGCATGAAACAACTTTGCACTTAAGCTACCAAAGGAACCCTGCTCAATTAAATACAGCCCTAATTGTTAACATTTATAATTTTTACTACAGCCACACCTATGAGGTCTCACTTACCTCATGATTTCACTGACACTTTATAGAAAAGAATGAGAACTGTTCCTTCTCACACAATAGAGTTTTCTTATGCACAGCTGTATGAGGGCCAATATCGATATGCATTTTATTACCTGCATTGGAGTCTAAGGCAATAAATATTACTGCTATACACCTGTCTAATAATCCATTTTTATCCCTCTGCCACTGTGTGGGAGCAGGGATAGAGAGGTTAATGATGATGTCTTGCTTTTTTCCTGAAGATTTAAACAGGAGTGAACCGACCAATGTTTTCTGGGCTGGTGACTGAACACCACATTTAGCACACTCTCCCTTGCAATAACAGAGCTTCTCATTTACAGCTTAAGTGCTATCTATGATTCAGGCATAGGCATTGGGCAGTGTGTGAATGCTGGGAGTCACACACTACCCTAGAAGGAAGCAAACATGGAAGACAAGGAATTGTTCTCCAGGTCACTGGGAAGAGTTGTCAGAACTGGGATTCAGGCTTAGTATTTCTTTGCAGTCTCATCCTGAATCAGCTCTGATCCTGATGCACGTTTTATGGCACGTGTTGTCAGCAGGACTGCAGAAGGTGTCATGTCAGTCTGAATTAAAACAGAATGCTGTCATTTTTGATTGGGACACCTTGGTGGTTGCCTTCACTTCACTTAACACCTCCAGGTCTATTTTACAACCTCCTTCTTTTGTCTGCTACCCCTACAGAGAGGATGCTGCCCATGAAATTACATGCAATTAATATTGTCAACTTAGCAACACGCTTACGTTCCATAAAATCCCTGCAACACATAGTGAAAGCTGAAATAATAGAAATAACTGCTGTAGTCAACAAGGAGTAAAACCCTGTTTTACCAGCAAGCCAGAAACAATTCTACTTGAGATTTTCTTCATATTACCAGATGGGGAGGTGGATCAGAGAAAGATGGGGACAATAATGAGGCATCCAATGAGGACAGCTTCTCTCTCCTCTGATCTATAAACTGAGCAGAGGATTGCTTATCTGCTGTGCAGTGTCTCCTCTCCAGCAAAAAGCACCAGGAAAAGCTGCAAAGAGTTTTTCAGATACTCCAGGGAACAGAAACAATTGTGGAAGCAAACACATGAGGAGCCATTGACAGTTCACAGAAACACTCACTGGGCTGCCTGGATTTCCACCACTGTGTACTAATATGCTGTGTGCTCAAGTTCTCTCCACCTCTACCTCTCACCTTCTCCCCCCAGGCTTCACTTCACACCTGCTTCATTGCTTTGCTTTTAGCTAAGTCCCAGCTGAACAAGCAGAACCACTGTGAAGCATCCTAGAAGCTGATATGAAAGTGCACTGCTCTGCTCTGTGCACGTAAGACTGTCTTAGTGCTTGTACGAAGTCTAAAATGTGGACTCCTGACCTTTTTCCCACAAAGCTACTTCTCATAGACTATACACTTTTAGGGTAAGAGCTGCCTATTCCCTGTGTCTGTAGTGTCTAAGATACCAAGCGGCTCTCCTTGGTTACTTGGTAATAAACGCAACTTTATTATTTGCTAACAAATGAAACCGATAATAATGAAGTTCTTCTCCAGAGACAAAATATCTGTTAATATACTAGGGAAAAAATGAACAAGCACATTTTAATATCTTTGTAAATAGAAAGACCTCCTTAATCAGCATGAAGGTTAAATGAGGTACTTGCTTAGCAGGAACACCTACACAGGAACTGATTTTCAGCAAATTGTTTGAGATGGCCCTCTACTCTGGATAATTTTCAAAGTGATTACTCCATCATGCTGGAGGCTGAGGAGTAGGACATTACAGGTACTAATACATACCTGTGTCCTCTACAAACTGTGACATTCAGATCAATTTTCACACTGTATCACATCTCACTTACAGCTGTATTTTGGCTTCAAAGCCAGCCCATTTCAGTATTTAGCTACATGGGAAAATTAACTTCTGTGGCTACAAAGCAGAAAAAAAAAATACACAGCTACAGATAAATTGATACTGTTCCACTGCATGCACTTTAATCTGAAATAAAATCATTTTTGTTCTGAAATAATATTTATTCTGAAATTAAGATCTATGCAGCAATGAAGTACATTTAAGCTTTTATTAAAGCTGCTTTTCATTTGTGGAAAATGAAAGTTCTTGCAGCATTGATTATTATCCTGCATTGCTACAGTGATCGATTAACCATTGATATGTGTGTGTCAGCATTCACCCTGGTTGGTTCCAAGGTAGACACAGTGCTCATTAATTTGGCAGCTTCTGCTTATTTTTTGTTCTTCTGTTGAACACCCTTCATCTCGGAAATAGGCAGGAAATTGAGGCAGTCAGTGCACACACAGCTGTGCAGGCTGTGTGACACTGCACCATCTGTACTATGTGGGCTACTCTCAGCTGAACCAGTTCATCTGTTTACATTACCACTGCTACTTTTGCCTTGCAAACACAACTAATAGCCCATTAATCAAGGAAAAGTACAGTTAAAGAAACCAAACCATCTTTAAACCCAGAAGGTTCCCATCACCCTTTGTTAAGTCATGTTTAAGGCTCATCTAACACTACATCCACACTGAATGGAAAGGTTCTTTCTCCAGCCTCTTTGCTGTATGTGCCTACTTGACCCAGGGTGGCCCAGTACATCAGAACAGCTCGTTCAACCAGCCAGATGCAGTGAAGGAAAGTAACACTCAGTTTCAGATGGATCAGTGAGCTGGTATCACTTGGCATGAGCATATGACCATGGAGCCATGGGAGCAGAGAGGAGGAGGTAATTTTAGACTGCATTGGACTGCAAAACCTTGTGCTGAGAGTGCAGCCATTCACACTGCTCCTCAGGAACTAGAAACTTCACATGTGGGTGAAGGGAAGTGACAGGGCAGGAAGGTGCTTGGATGTGCCATGGAGAATGCAGATGACCACCTCACTCAGTCACTATCACTCCTGATTCCTCACCCCATTCCCTGTGCTGTGCCAAACACTGAATCAAAACGTCAAGCAGATACTTGAAACAAAGATGGTCAAGTTCTTCTGCAAGGACTGGGAATATCTTGAGACTACAAAAACCTTGATTCCTGCTCAGCTATTATCTAACACTCCTAGCATGGACATGGAAAAGCGAAGGATCGCAAAGAGTAACAGAGGAACCATTCCCCAACTTAGAGATACTGATATTCCTTGATAGCCAAAAGCCCTCACTGAAGCAGGATTCTTCTCCTCCTAATGTAGATATCTGAAATAGGTCAGAGGAGCTGTACCCTACACATGCCAATTTCTCTCCACTGACTCTGAAGGAGGTCCAGAATAAGGAACACTGTAGATGACTTATCCATATGTGTCTTGTTCATGTCACCTCTTTGGTGGCTGTTTCCCAGCTAAATAACTGGCATGAGGTTATTTACTCTCCTTTGAAAATCAAGTTTTATCTCTGTGGGTGAGCAACATCACAGAAGTGAAAATGCTTTTAAAGAATCGTCTTTGCTATTTTACTAAATGAGCTAAAATTAATTGTATCCAGTTAAAAGAAATTAATTTATTGAAATCTAAACTGAATTCCTCACAGGAATGATTTAAATGGTTTTCATAAATTAGTAGTCTGGTGAGCTTTTGCCCACAGCACATTTAAAAGTTGTTTCTCACATGTAATCACCGTATTGTAAGAAGAGAATAACTCCTGTTAAAAAAGAATTAAAGTTCAAAACCACATCTGAATTGCTGAAATCACAAAGGGTGACCTTTTAGTCACTTCTGATGTAAAAATAAAATCCAGGTTTATGTTTCCTCCCTAAACTTTGCAGCTTTTAATGAAAAAGGGTAGGAGGTTTGAGGAGTCTAGTTCATAAAAAATACAGAAATAAGTTGTCACTCATCCTACTGGGGAGAGTTTTTTATTAGAAAAAGACAGTGTCATACCCCCAGGAGACCTCTGCCACACAGCCCCAGGAATCCTTCTTTAATTTATATTTGAGATGACATGCTGGTATTTCTGCACCACACTGAGCAAAACCACCTGCTTCAACCACATTGGGATCAGTCAGTCTCTCTGTGCTCCTCCATCTTCCACTCTTAGCTCAACAAGAGTAACTGCATTTGACATCTCTAAGCTCTTCCAGGGAATATCTGAAAATTCAGTTGATTAAAATGACTATAGGACTTCAATACAAAGCATTTTTTAATCAGTCTCCCAAAAGGAAAAAAGCACATAGAGCAAAAAAGGACATTAGTAAAAACTTCCTGTGTTTTACATTTATTCTCCTTGTTTGTGCTCTTCTTTAAGTTCCCTTCAATTTAGGTAACTCATTCCATATTGAAACAGCAGCCTATCCTGTTTCCAGCATACGCTTTCTACAACAGTATAATAAATTTGCTAGTCATTGTTCACTCAAATCTGTCCCAGACTCTCCTAGATCAAGAGGACCTTGACACTAATTTCTAAAAACCACACAATTCCAGTTTGATTATAGAATAGGTCTGGCCTACGAAATAGTAAGTAAGGTTTATATCTACTCTGTAGCAACTCTGCAGTAATTCCTCTTTGCAATCAAGCTCTGTGTTTTCTCTTTCCTCGCAGTTCTCAGCATTGCCTACAGAGGCATGGTATGCCAGGACCAGGTCCAAGAAATTAGTCCTTCTTAGCTTTAGAACTGGTCACTTTGTTCTAGGTGTCTTCTTTACACCAACCTCCTTCACAAGTTACCCAATACCCAATACTGAAATTTATAATTTCAGTAAGGTATGAAACAATAGTGACATTTCCTCATTAGAAGAGACATTTTCAAAGCTAGTGCTAGTTTGCTGGGATTTATTATACTGGTACAAGGAGATCCTTGTCCATCCCTCTTTTTTCTGGATAAGGGTGCAAGCAACTCTAGAGGATATAGACTACAGCACTGAATAAAGGTAATATCTAAACTATATAAAGCCCTTGAGCCAAAAGAAAGAAAAACTAAACCTCTGATAGTCCTAAAAAACACAATGAGAGAACACCACATAACCTTTAGTTTTGACTACACCTGGGAAATTCCATCACCTCTAGGCCATTACAGCTGTGCCGATTAGACCCGCTCCCAGCAGGGTTACTCAGGATTGAGGTTTAAAACACTATTGTCAGCTGATGGTTCATCATTTGTAGATGAACAAGTGGGACGCTTTTAGATTTCCCAGTGGAGGATAGGCCCTTAAGGCTGCTTTGTGCCTTAGCAGGAAGGATGGGGAAGAAAAAAAAACTAAGAGCACTCTGCTTTGACATCTACCTTCAGTGATACAGCACTTTACTCCCCAGCAGGAGGCTCAACCTTGTAAAACAGATTGCACTGAAAAAAAACCCCACATTCAACTGTCACTTGAAAATGCTGAAAATTAGACGTTAATGCTGTCTTAGAGAAATCATGTATTTCTTTAGCACTGTATGTACATCAAACTTGAGTTAATCTCATCAGTTCAGTTGGCTGAAAAATGAAGAGCTCGTTTTGGAACACTGAAATGTCTTCATTTGGAGATGTTTTTTAATGAACTCAAAAAAAAAATCTATGTACGTACATACACACACCTAGCAATCAGTATTTAAACTTTTCAGGAGAAAAGAAAGTAATTTTCAACATGTATGAAAGTAGATCTTGATACTAATATGCTGAATATAAGTAATTATTACTAACTTCTCTAATAGGCAGAATGACATGATTATTTTTTATAAATTTGAGTTTGGAAAAGAACTTTTTAGAAGAAAAGTAAAAAATTATTTCCAACAAATTAGGACCAGACACAAGGAATATTTAATCAACCAATGTATTAATGAAGCGCAGTTTAAAAAAATAATTTACATCCAGATGACTACTTTCAAACTGGTATATTTCTTACCCAAATTTGCTCAGCTCTCATCTGCCTTCATATTGATGATTTCCCATTTCCTCGTGAATTCCTTTTTCTGAAACCATAGTCATTTTGGAGACTAATTTTTCCTACCAGTTGAACTGTAAATCATAAGTCATGGGGTTTTTTGGGCCAGTTACCGTAGTTTCATTCTGCTCTGAACACCATGTGAGTCCTGCTCTTTAACTTAGGCCTCACAGGCACTAAATTCATACACAGTCATTCATAATTAAAGGTAATTATCATGTCCCACATCTCACAATATCTTTGCTTTAGCTGTTCAGTCAGGTTCACCAGTTAAAAGAATTTTACTGAGCTCAAACCAAAAGCTCTCCCAGCAGATTCCAACACAGCAGGCAGCTCCCAAGACTCTGCAACCCTGGCACCTTGTACTGTGTGGTGGAATATGTTTTTCACCATCATGCTGGAGAATGTGCCAATCCCTCAAGAACAAGCAGTGGAAAGGAGTAAGATCTTATGGCTGAAGAATGAAACAAATCCCACAATCAAAATACAAGAGGGGCAAGTGGGGAATTAGATGGATTCAAGACCTTTACCTATAACACTGAGGACAGATTGGAGGAAAAAGACAAAAGAATTCTTGTGGGTAGCCATCAAGGAATAAAGATTCATGGGGAATTGGGCCTGAGGAGGATGAGAAATTGCTTTCTATCATTCAGTCCCATATATTTTCCAAGAAAATCATTAGTTCTCATCTTAATTTTGTTTTAACAAAAGTAATATGTGGTTCTTTGGTAAGTCAAACAAGAATAGATTCATTCTCCATCCCCAAGGAACCTTTTCCAATCTTCATCCTTAAACATCATTGAATGGCTCTCCTTATTCCCACTTCCCTCTACTGGAAAAGCCTTCAATCAAAGAGAAACCGCCAACATGTAAATTTACATCAATTTCATGTCCTTCCATCAAAACTAATTCTTAATATAAAAAGCTTGGTGATAACTTACAATGTTGAGCAATTTTGAAATACCTGTTTTATCCTTCACCCTCAATGTTTGCTTCTTTTACTTGTTACTGTTTGAAAATGTAGTTTTATTTTTTAAACACTGTGAATGTGTAATTCAGACTGACAACTTCTTTCTCTCTCAAAAGATGTGGCATCAGGAAGGTTATGGCAGCCACTGTTGGGATGGGACATACGAGAACCTCACTTAGGTCTGTGCTAGATGCTGTAGAAACCATTGCTAAACTCATAAACAATAACTAACATGAACAAAGGGGGGAGGGCTCTTTGGTTTTGTTTTTCTAAATACATGCAGCTAACAAAACCAGCTACCTTTTTTTCCCCAGCCTTCACACTCCAAAGAGCTCTGACATTACTTTTAGGTGAAACTGGAGCTGTACTGAAAGAGAATTTACATCCTAGCATGGAAGTCAAATCAGCACATCAGAGTGATAAGACCCAGCACCAGTGAATAAGCTTCTGCAGTGATCTTATAAACCTGTCCTGTGGGCAAACTCTGCTCTACTTTCAGAAGTCTATTGCAACTGCTCTGATTGTGGGAATTTGGAAACAAACTGCAAGACTAGTACCCATATTTGCATGTTAATACCTTCAATGCTCTTCAGTGTCATGGCTATTTCACAGCTTGCAGATATGACTGTCAACTCTGACTTCAAAGTGAAAGTTCAAGGTCATTTGCTTATGTGTGTACTAGACTCTAACATGTAGTAAAAGGCACTAGTTCCTTCCCCACAGTTAACTTCTTTGGCAACACACTTGGAAGTACAGTACCAAAAAAGGCACTGGTTGCAGATCTCTGACAGATGACACCAAATTCTGTCATGGTGAAATAAAATAAGTCAAAAGGACTTTTCTCTGAACAGGACACAAATAACATTTAAAGCTCAACAATGCAAATGAAACCACATTTGTCATTAGCCTTCTGATTACAGGCAAGAAGTAGGAAATTTTTTTGTTGTTGTTATATAACATACTGGAAGAGGCCCAAACTCTTTGCTTTTTCTTCCTTGGAGAATTTCCCTTGTCTTGGACAGAGTAAGCAGGCAGTAACTATGGGAGCAATGAGAGGGTGCTGTGCTTCCCTTCTACTCTTTCTCTTAGCTCTTACTTGCACTTGGAAATCTGGGCTGGCTATCTTGAGTGCCCTGGCTTCCCACAAACAGCAGCAGCTTCAGAATCTTAGGTGAGGATGATGCTCTGTCTTAATAACCTCAGAGGGCAGTATTCTTCTCTTTGCCAAGTCCCAAGGGTCTCATTAGAGGATCTGCTAAATCAGGCTTGTATAGTCTGTCATTAACCACAGAATTTAATTATGCTGATTTGCATTTAGAAAAGACTGAAGCTTGCTGAGTTGTTGCTGTTATCATGCTGTGTTTATCTTTTCCTCTGTTTTCTAAGGGTTTTTTCACAATACATAAAGGTCAGGGGTACAAACATTCTCAGTGAAAAGCTACTCCTGAAGATGCAGTCACACTGGGGACTTAGATAAATGCTTGCTAGTAAGGGAACAGACTCAGTAGCAGTACTGAGATATACCTACACCACATTTCAGAACAGCCAACATTAGCACGGTTTAATCAAAAGAAATTATGAGAAGGGCAAGATGATCCATTGAGACTCTGAAATACACTCATGGGACATGCATTTGCAAACTGCTTATTTAAAACACACGAGTTCCCCATGCCCATGATGTTGCTGACTCCAATGAGAGCTCTGCTAAGCCTGACACTTTTGGTAATCGCATCTGTGTCACTGAACTGCTGATCAAGGTTTTTCCTTTCTTTTAACGACATCATTCTGGATGAAGAATTGATAAAAAAAACCCACGCTGTTCTCTTGCTGTTGGAGTTTCAGTGATCTTGCCTGCAGTATTAATATGGTTTATATTCTGAGTATTGGCAAAAAGAAGCAATCTCCTTCAGAGTTCTTGTAAGGTCACTGGAGAACAGGAACTCTGCTGCTGTAGCTGAATGTGTCATTTCCCATCTTACAGGGTCTCTGCCACAACGAGTTCCTACTTCAGTTCTCTGCACAATACCACAGGTCTGAGAAGCCCCGTGAAAAGACTTTTTTATTCTCATTCTAAACACAGCCAAACATAATCACTCTGTGCCAAAAGAAAAAGACTGCAGCTGGCAAGGAAATTAAATTTACTCCAGATCATCCAGTAATGCATTATAACATAAATGATGGAGAGATAATAATCAAGACATGCATAAAGATGTATCAGAGAGCACTTTAAAAGTTTAATGCTTTGTCTTAAAGAGCAAAAACCCACCAAGTAACCCTGGATTTTTCTTTTTGACTCATGGATGGATTACTAACAGAACAATATATTAACAGTGCAAATATGAAGTTTACTCTGCAGTATTCATTTATCACAGTTTTTTTGAATTCCACTAAATGCTAGACTTTTTGCCAATTTTTAAATGGAAGATTTTCATTCCAAAAACCAAGACTTCCAAGACAGCTCATAAATTTTTCTCCAGTGCAACCCACCCCTTTCTGGGCCTTATCTCCAATAATCTTTAAAATGTCTTCTTGAACACTGGAAAAATGAAAGTTTCTTTCAGAAATATCTCTTGCAATTATTGCTTTCACACCATTAGAGTTTAAAAAGTTGTGCATTAGAACACACACACATATGTAAAACATATATATAACATATATATTTAAAATTTGAATATTTTTCACTAGAGTTTCCCAACTGAACCTGCCTTAAAAAGCTCAATCGAAAATCCAGAAAGTCTAAATCACTTCACTATCTTTGCATCCAAATAGTTAAATTCATGCTCATAAACATTTCAACGTTTCCTATTAACTGGATATAGGGTCTACTGGAGAAAGTGACAGAAATTCTAAGATATGAATGTATTGTGGAAATTCTTTCACCCTCTCTAAAATTGCTTTCAAGCACCTGGAATGCATTGCTAAACCCTATGCAGAAATGATCCTGTTTAGACTATTAGAATTCAATTTACATGAGAGAAAAATGCATTTGTGAAGCGTTTATATACACAAAGAAGCATAACATTAACTGCACTGTGGAGATGTTATCACTTACAGCCACTGAGTGCCTCAACTACAAATTAGAGGATAATTAATTTAAAATAGTCCTGTACTAAAATGCAGAATAGAGTAGTTAAAGGAAAAAGCTGTAATAGTTCCCAAGGTAGAATTTTCTTTATAGAAAGGACATTAATGTTACATCAATTTACTTAACAATGAGAGATTGTAACAAGTTTTAGTAGGGTTGACCTTACACAATACAATGCCTTAAGATTTAGAGGCACAGCTGGACACTAATCCCAAATGTGTCTCAGCCCCACCTTAAGGTGACATTTTACCTCTATGTCTACTGCCCGAATTCCTGCCTCTTGACATGCATAAGTGAAGTCTGTAGCTCCTTTTTTACAGGGCTACAAGCAATCAAGAATGATTTGATACACACACTGGAACAGAAGCAGCTATGGAAGACCCATAATCCCTGTAGCTGCAAAAGGGAGACAGTTGTACCAGTGCAGCTCTAAACACTTGCTCTATCACCATTGTGTAAGATCTGGCCTGCAAACGCTCACCCACGTGAGCATCTCTCCACATGACACACTCTCCAGTGAGCTCCAAGTACAAAAGACAGATGCAAGTTGCTCATGCAGTTAAATGTTTATAGGCTCAAAGCCCTGCCTTTCACCTAGGCCTCAGAAGAGGGAAATTATGTCTGCTTAGGGCCAAACCACTTCAATTGCATATTTAACTTTTCAGCAAGCATATTTTTTTCTTATGGAGTAGACGTTTTTAATAAATATATATATATAATGCATATCACCTTTATAATTTTTTCTTTATATATGTATGTAGAAACCCACAGCAAGTTGGCACAGTCAAGAGATGACTTTTTACATTAAGAGAATTTTATTCCTTTCAAACACTTACAAAAGTGCATGTGTCTTTGTGATTTGTCTTTCCCCTCCATCCCATTTACTGAGGTATTAACATAAGTTTACTGTAGGTTATTAACTTTAGCTTGTTTGAGGTTTTTCAGCATATTCAAATATATCTGTAAGCTCAGTCCACACACTTGGAAAAGAGAATGTATATAACAGTAGTGAATAATATATATGCATTAAACAAAGTTCTTCCTTCTTGAGGTATACTTCATATTTCCTAAAGCCCCGCTGATAGAGCACTCATATCTCAGGTAACTCTTTGCAGCTGCTTTACAGTATTCTGCAGGAATGCTAGGGCAACAAACCAGATTTTTTTCTGTGCTATTTCAATGACACTGAGCAGAAACAGTCACTCATATTAGAAATTTTCAACTGCCTAGGTAAATTCTTATTATTTTTCATGTTTAAAAACATTCTTTTAAATATGAGAAATATTCATTTTAAAACCAAAAAGAGGATTAGTGGTGGAGAATTTCTTTACAGTCGCAAAAACCTGTGAATTTCGTAGCAATTATAAGGTACTGCATGATTTCCCACAGTCTTCCCCAATGATTCATTTTGTATCTTTATTTCCCCAGAAAATATCAATCTTTGACTGCAATAAAGTACATCAATAGCTTTACATTACTTCATGATAGTGTTCCTATTAATGTTTTTTTCACCTTCTAATGATGAAGAAAGATTAAAAGCTGTGCATAAATCACAGACTGGTTTGAATTGGAAGGGACCCTAAAGACCACCTAATTCCAATCTCCCTGCCATGGGCAAGAACACCTTCCACTATCCCAGGTTCCTCAAAGCCTCACCCAACCTGGCATTGAACACTTCCAGAGATGGGACTTCTCTAAGCAGCCTGTTTTGGTGCCTCACCACCATCACAGTAAAAAATTTCTTCCTAATATCCAACCTAAACCTGCCATTTTCCAGTTTAAAGCCATTACCTGCTGTCCCATCACTACATGTCCTTGTCAAAAGTCCCTCTCCAGCTCTGTTACAGCCCCCTCAGGTACTAGAAGGGTCTCCAGGGTCTCCCCAGAGCCTTCTCTTCTCCAAAATGAACAATCCAAACTCCCTCAGCCTGTCTCCACAGGAGTGGTGCTCCAGCCCTCTGATCACCCTTGTTGCCTTCTCTGGACTCACACCAACAGTTACACATCTTTCCTGTACTGGGGACCCCAGAGTTGAACCCAGTACTCCAGGCGGGCTCTCACAAAATTCAGATTGTGGAAAGCACACCACTGTTTTCCTAGGAAGCTAAAAAATACCCTTAATAAATGACATACAACTTCAATTAAAAAAAGTTTACAGCCCAATGCTTCTGCTGCCTGTAATAAAGCTGTTATCTGTAAGCCACTTCCTGCAAACAAGTCCTTATAGAGCCAGGACTCAAATTTGCAGAATGATTGTATCATCCGGACTGATTTTAATTTTGAAGAAAAATTGTGAGTTCTAAATTATTAAGGAAGACTGTCACTGAAGTTTTCATTGAACATCCATATCCTGAAGCCATATAAATGTCACAAAAAGCCACAGCACTTTGGCTCTGATTCAGCACAATTCTTAACCAGTCAATCAAACTATGTCTGCATTTAACGCTAAGAATGTGCAAAGTGTTTCCTGCTACACGAGGCCTCGGACTCCAACCTCCCTTTATGAATCTGTGATTATCATGTTTCTAAACAGAACTAAGGGTCATAAATGCCACAGAAAAGTACTTACAGACCCTGACAGAACCTGATTTGCCTATATAGAGGTAAAACTACTACAAATTAAACTAGGAATTCATAGTCCATTTGCTGTTTCAGGCCAATTTCTCAGGTGAACAGTTGGTGCCCTTGTTCATTGTAAATTTAAACACTTTTGAAGTATATTTTTAAACAGGAAATAAATGTTTTCTTGGTAAAGATTAAAGACCTGTTTACACTGGGGTTCTTGGAAAGTTACATGTAAATTTACTTTGTAGATGGACAAGTTATGCCACATTAAATATCTGCAAGGATTGTCCCTTATGGAATTAAAAGGGCTTTAATTTAATTTAGCTTAATCCACTTCATGAGTAAAATAAACAAAACAAAATGAAGGCTACTTTAATTCTCAATGTAATTTCTGTGTGGCTTAAATAGATGACTGACAGCTTTTCAGTTAATTCATAGGATCACTGAGTGGCTTGGATTGGAAGAGACCTTAAAGATCACCTAGATCCAACCCCTCTGCCATACGCAGGAACACCTTCCACTAGACCAGGTTGCTCAGAGCTCCTTGAACACTGCCAGGGATGGGGCACCCACAATTTAGCCCTGAGATTAGCGCGGTTGGCTAGAACATGGTGCTTATAACACCAGCGTTGCAAGTTCAATCCGCACGTGGGCCATTCACTTAAGAGATGGACTCTGTGATCCTTGTGGGTCCCTTCCAACTCAGAATATTCTGTGAAAACTTCTCAGATTAACTTTGCTGAAGACCTCCAAGTAGATGAGCTCTGACAGTGTCCAGACAGAAATAAGGAGAGGCACGTGGTCCTATGTAAATGTTACCCCTCATTTGCAACACACTGACCTGGGACAAGACAGAGGAACTGCAGTGCTGCGTTTCCAGCCTGGCTCCTGCATGCCTAACTGTGGCTGTATTTTAAGATGCCACTCTTGGGGTACCTTTGGAGCAAGCCTCTCTACAGTTTTTTAACACACAGCATTCTATTACAGTCCCTGGTGAGTGTCAAATGAATCCCCACGTGCTGACTGGCAAGAAGATTGCTGTGGGCTACAAACCGGGAGAGGGGGGCAAGCACTGACCCAGCCCCGTGCTGGGCACACCCGGAGCCGGCAGCGCTCAGCACCGCGGACAGCTCCGGCTCCCTCCAACAGGATTTCATGCCTCCCAAAAGGCCCGTCCAAAGAAATGCCTTTGAATCCGAATCCAGGGGGTAACACAGCACGGGTCACTCTGGAAGTGCAATGTTCAGTCTGGTCTTTTCCAGGTCACTTGGAGGATTATTCTATTTCCAGAGAACCAGGCATTCAAATCTCATCAAGGTTTTTGGAAAACGTCTGACTAAGCAGCAACTGTTATCCTTTAAAAAGGATGCTCATCCTTCAAAGCTCATCACTCGAAGCTCACTTAAGTAATGAGTGATCTGTGATTCGAAACGTCCAGGCCTGAACAGACCTGGTTTTCTTCCTCACTTCTGTAACTAAAGACTGATGAGGAATTCTGGCAGCATTCAGCCTGGATATGGAAGCACCTTTCTGGTGTGCCCTGCTGTGAGTTAAATATACTTGGAATTAGGTGGCTTTACTCTAATTTCTAAAGGCACTGTGTGTGCATGCATGGGGAATACAAATACCACGTCTCCATAAAAGCCGTCAGCAAAGCTGCTTTTGTACAGGGGGAGAGTGCTGACATCTTGGTGTAAGTGCTGAGTGGGACTTAAAATGGACAGAAGAGCAGTAAAATAGTGCACAGAATCAGTACTTCTTTATAGCATCTGCCATCCAAGGACCTCCAAATGCTTTTAAAGTTACTCCTCAGCAAACTGCACAATACTCCCATGTGACAGAGAAACGTTAAGTTGCCCACTTTACAAATGGGTAAACACAGGTACAATGAGATCCATTAGAGTTTGCAGAAACAGAGAGGTTTTTTAGCACTAAAGTAGCTGCAAATTCCTGGCACAAATATGGTACAAAGGAGCAATATACCTCGTTCTTCAAAACAGGGTCATACTGTGTCAACAGCAAGCTCCATACCAAACCAACAGACCGCATCTACCCTCAATGCTGGTCCAGAATACCCTTGTCTCCAAAACAGGCAAAATAGACACCCCTGCACACTTATCTGAGAGACAAGCAGTCAGCTTTGATACACATGAAAAGGAGAGAAGACATAGTATTGTCAGCTCAGAGACAGATACACAATGCAGATACAGAAAGATACACAAATGAAAAAAGAGAAATAGAACAGAAAACCCTGTATTGTCTTCTACTACCTTTGCTGTCTCACAAAATGGAGACCCAACACTAAATTTGTTCAGGTTTGTAAGTCTATGACAATTACACCTCTAACAGCTGTTTTGGCACCAGTATTAATACTTCACCTTTAGACAGGTTTGAAGGATCAATATATTCAAAGTTTACACAAGAGATAATTTAAAAAAAAAAAAAAGGCAAAGCAAAAAACACCCAAACTGTTAAATGAAGTGATTCTTTGATATAAACTGCCCAATGACTGCCTGAAATTTAATTGGTTTAACTTTTAGCAATGAATAATAGCCACCTATACAACAATCTGATTAGGGAGCATAGATTCCATTTGTTATAATTAAAAATCTTGTTCGATGTCTTTCGCTTCATTGGTCATTTGGTTCAAAAATACAGAGTCATTTATGAAAGTGATAATCAGGGTCATTTATGGGATCACTCCACCCTACCCACAGCCTGTGCAGTGCTGGGGCAGCCCAAGTGTAAAGGAAAAAAAAAACATCCTTTGCAACAAAACCATCCTTTAGTCTATTTGTGTCAGTTTGCTAATAGCCATGAATTCTTGTCATTACAACAGAGAAGACTGCAGACAGTGTGGCTAGAAGGGCATTGTACTTATGCACTGCAGCTTTGAAATGAAGTATTGGTTCTGTTTTAAAAAAAAAGCCACATCACCTCATTCTCAATAGCAGCTGGCACACGAACTCCACAACAGCTTTTGTGTATGGAAATATGTACCTATGCCTCTAATGGCTAAACCCAGTGGTTTGGATTCAATATTTATCAATTGCATTTCGCAAAAATATATACCCAAGTGCTCCCTGCCACATCGTGAGTGAAAAAAAAAATGTTCAAAATAGGAACACCACAGTATAACACCCCAATTCTTTCCTGATGAAATTCAAAAGACTGTCTGTGTCTCACAGCAAAATAAACTCATGACCTACATATACACTGTAACACTGTAAAGGTACAGAGAGATAAACCATGAGGAGGGCATGACTTTCATCCCACAATACATTTGTGATCACTGGAAAGGTCTGAAGGAAGGAGAGAGTAGAAGCTAGATCTTCCATGCTGGGGAGAAAAGCAACCAGGTTAGGACTGCAGTTAAAAACTTTGTTACTGATGCTTTCACAGAGTTATGTTAGAAAATGATCCAGAAGCATGCAGTCCATGTAAGGAGAAACAACACTGTAAGAACTGAAACGGTATTTAAATTAGTAATTTTTTTCAAATTAGCTGCAAATAACTGATTGAGTCCTGTGCTTCAGCACTTTTCTTCCTTTTTATTTTACTTCCTTCCAAAAGAGCTCACATGACTTATACTGTAAACTTTGATGGGTCTGCTTTATGGGAAAAAAAATAACCTCCAGACCAGCTTTTGTGCATAACTCTTTTTGGGGTCAGCTGGCACCATTCTTGTAGCTGCCTGTTACCCTGGGACACTGGGATCTCTCACCACAAATACACCCCACCAGCCAGGCAAATGTGCTGTGGAATAAGGATTACCCTAAGTGAGAGCATTTCTCTAGGAGCTATTTGTCTAAAGCCAACACACACATCTCAGCAGATTTAGCAAGGCAAACAAGGACAGAATAAACTGTATTTAGAACAAATGAAGAGAGCTGGGACTGTGACCAAGGGCAACTTTAAATGCACTCGAAGTGTGACAGCAGCTCTGGTAGATCTATCCAAGTACATCTAGGATGACACTGGAATAGTCATGGGAACATGGTGCTCAGAGCTGCTGCCTGACCCACATTCACTGTCAGTGGCTGACTACTTAAAAACGGGATGAAGAGTGCCTTTATATGCTGTGATTTCACCTTGGGCATCGCATCATTTCCTTCTCTGTGCTTGTCCTTGAAAGCCAGAACTGCCTGATATGCATGGAGAACCAAGATCTAAATGGGTGGCACTGATACCAGAGTGAATACCCCTGGTGGGATTTGGATGCTAGTATCCAGCTAGGCATGTTGGAAAGTTTTGTCCATTTGCAGATCTTAGAATGGTCTGCTTGAAACCAGCCCATGGCGCATGGCAAGGACGTCAGGGATGCCTGCAGTATTCACCAGTGCACTCTCAGTAAGGAGTGACTTTGAAAGTACATTTTTTAAAGGCATATTCGTAGTTGCAAAGGAGCTATCACATTCTTACTGTAAGAGCTGTAGTGGCTCTCTGGGGCCTCAACACAAAGCAAGCTATGCACACCCATTACAGATCTCAAACAGCAGCTCTCTTTCTGACGAAGACAGAGAAACAAGACACTCCTCAGTAAGTTTCCATCCTGTAGACTGTGCTAGACTAAATCCTGCTCACTTTATCTCTACAAACAGCCTGAAAGGAGTCAAATCGGGCTACAAATACCATGGTGAATATTAAAGGAGTTGTGCATGGAGACTGCAGTCTTGCATAAGCAAAGGATGAATTAAGAACAGACTAATACCTTGTATCTAAATATACTCTTTTCAGTCTGTTCAATTTACAATACATTTTTAATGGTAGTGACAAGCTGTAGACAGAGGGGAAAATTATGTGCTAAAAAGTAAAACTGATGTGAGAAAAGGAAATTAAACCTCCATTTAGCAGAACAATTATTTCAATATAAGTTTTCCTTCCAAAGCAGATGAAAACATGGACTGTTGAAACTTCCCAGTCAACAAAATTTCATTTCCCATCAAACTGTCTCAATTTATTAAAAGTGAAATAATTAATTTTCCACATGTTATTCATATAACATAAAAGTAAACAACCATCAAGGAATACATTTCAAAGTTTTTTTCAGGTATCAGACTTTATCAGAGGACTTTAACCCCTCTTTTTCTAAGCACGGCATTATCAAAATCATGATGTTCTTATATGAGGTTAATGGTGCAAATACAGAAAGAAATATTTGATCTTAAAATTTTATACTAGACTCCACTGTCAGAATTTTCTCATCAACTGAAATATTATCCATTTATTAACACATAGAATATTGTCTGATCAGTAAAAAAAGTTATTTACTTTGCACTATCTGTGAAAATATTTCTTGGAGTGCAAATAAAACCCTGATTTAGCCCCAAACATGGAGATGAATAAAGACATTATGCTCAGTTTTCTTTGTAATTTAACATAGACCTGTTCGACAAGTGTAGTCTAACCAGTATTTCACAGATTTACATGTTCCTATCATCCCTTACTGAATATTGTATCTTCAATAGACCAATGACATTTGTATCATTTAATGTAATACTAATTTATATACAAGCACTTAAACTTAGCACAATAAGACCCAGTTTATGTACTAAACAAATCCAGATGGATAGTATGGGAGCTTAAAATACCACAGTCAAAACTTAGAAAAAAGGGAATGGAAGAAATTATGGCCTCTATTTTTCAAATGCGGAATGAAGGTAAAGACTACTGAGAAGCTCCAGGCAGGCCATGGTTACCACAGAAGGAGGCAATAGAGCTGCCCTGCAGGGACACAGATACCCTGTGCATGGCAGCATTATGAGATTCATCCAAGGTCACATAGGAAATCAGTATCATACTCTCTCTAAACTCTAATTTGTTGTATGCCAATCCAAGCATATTCACTGCAGGACAGTGCTTCTCCTCAGAAACCATGGGACACGTCAAAGCCTGCAAGAAGGAGATAAGCTGAGGATACCACCATGACCCCTGCACAGCGCAAGTTCCTGTGGGCATTACACTTATTGGCACTTAAACATGGGGTTTTCTTTAAGTTTCCTTTTTTTATGACTAGATCAAACATGATGCCCACTGGTCAAATATCTCACTCACTCAATCCCATGCACAGGCCCTACAACAAATCACAGTTGTCTTGCACATCGTGAAGCCTCCAGCAGTCAGGAAACCTTTAAAGCCATTTGAGTCCACACAGGTCCAGCAGGCAAACAAAGTAGGAACAGTGAAATGTTACCACACTCTGCAATCACAGTGGACATCAAGGGCAACATATATAGTGAGAAGAAAACTGTGTAGACTATGGGGCTCAAGTGACACATTCATATAAAAGATTTACTGTTCAGATTAACATGCTGAATTTTGATCAGACACTTTGCATTTCATTACCATAGGTTAGTGCTTACTCTCATTTACAGTCAAATCTCTAGACTTACTTTTCTCCCCATGGCAGGACACATTTGCATTAACAACTTCTTAAGTTGCTCCATATCATAGCAATGTGGTACAGGCTTTTGAGTCAGACAGTATGACACACACTTCCACTCCAGCACAGCACACACAGACCCCAGCCTGTCCTCGTTACAGCTAATTGTTAGTGCCTTTCTTCTCATCATAAAGTTGTTTCTCCACGGAATCATCAATACCATTTGTGCCTCTCCTCACACCTTCCTACTGCTTGCAAACAAAATGTGGAACAAACAATACTGTTGTTTAGGACTTTCATTAATATCATTGTGCTCTGCCTCACACTCTCTGGTCCTCTCCTGGACACATGCACTCCATTTTACTGATGCTGCAGAATCCCAAGTGGACATTCTTGCTGATGGTGCTTTGTCTCACCTCATATCACAAAGCTTCTCCCTGTTTTCCTCTTCACCTTTGCTGATTTTATTCTCATGACTTACAGTATTCACAACTAGCCTTTCCAAAATGAATGCCCTATTTAACCACAGAAACAATCCAGCTTAGTTAGTCTCCCTTTAGAAGGATCCCACTTAAGAATGGAAAAGTAGCTAAGCTGAAGTGGGAGTCAATTAATAAAGAACTAAAGGATAGAAATATAATTAATGTTGGTCTATACAGATTTCTGGAAAATAGGGCTCATCAAACAAACCTGATTTCATTTCTTGATGAAATTACAGTTTTGATTGATAAAGGTAATGGCATAGACATAATAGACCCAGACATTTGGAAATGTACTTGGCTTCATTATTTGAACACATTCCATCATTAGACTTTGACAGCCCCCAGCCACCCTGCTATCATCTTTTCCAGTCACATCTTTCACTGGCACAGGTGCCATCACATGGATGCAGTGGTCAGGAGATGTGACCTTCCCACATTCCTGTATCACATGTGACCTACAACACACAGATCCTTGTTAGCATCCAGCAAATGGAAGGTACCAACTCCTGAGTATGTGTGAAATTAGTGTAACAAGCCACAGTGCAGTACCTTAAGCAAAAAGATGGTATATATTAAAAAAAAAAATTGAATATACTAGTTTTATCCACTCACACTCATTCTCCCTTAGAGTTCATCCATCATACTGCCATGTGCACCAAGACATGTGTTCAGGTAGTCTGGCTGAGTTGATTTGCATGTGCCAGAGCAGATAAGGGTTATCTACTATTAAGTTCTCATCACAACACTTGTTTTTTCTTGACTGGTAATGACAAGTTAGTTTTTTGGCAGCTTTTTTTATGAGCCAGCAGTTGAGAATGGGTGGTCTTTTGCTTCCAAATCTTTCCTCTTTAGGCATTCCTAAGTATTAGTGAGGTTGAAGCTCATTATCTGATTTTATCTGCATGGAGTATGTCTGAAAAAATACACATTTGTTCAGCTGTCCTGTTGTAGGTCTCTGTTGGGATAAAGGAGAGGGAATTGTGCTCACACACATAATGTGCGAGTACTTTGTGGACTTTCAGTGTCCTTAGAAAGTGGGATCTTGTGCTGGAGAAATGCCTGTACTGTGACTTTCTCAGAGCCCAGGCCTTCTGGGCTTGACAGCACAGCACAGCACGTTCCTCAGTTTTATTGCTGGGAACAATGTTCTTTATTATCAGTACATGACATTCTTCTCACACTCACTTCACTGTTTTTTCCAGTGTTTACAGGAACATATTTGCATCTGTATTTCATTCATACCAATATTAGTATTTCTGCTACAACTCTCTACATGTTTAGTTACAAGAGAGGAAAACTGGCTTACTGCAAGAACCTCCAAAAGGAGAAAGCACAAGATGTAGAATCTAGCAGAGTGGATGTGCCAACGTGACGTATTTACAAAGCACAAGAGAAATAATGGAATTCACTTTTCAAATAGCAAATGTGTTTACTGGGCTCAGCTTGTGTGATCCCATGGACTCTCCTAGCCTCAAGCACAATTTCTTGTACACCAATAACAGAGACACAAAGACACTGTGCTATGGTTACTTTAGATAGATGGGAACTATACTCTGTATCCTCCCATCCAACACTTCCTATGTGTTGCAAGTTCTCAATGCGCCTGTGCATGAATTCATCAGCTGCAGCATTCCTTGACATACAGACTCTACCCACAAGTGGAGACTGCACATGTCCTGACTACAAATGTAACTCACTCGTTTATTTCTTGAGCATCTGTGTTTCGCACATGGAAATTCACCTCCAAGCTGCTCTACGAGCAATGCTGCCGGCTCCCTGCAAAAAGCACACCTCGCAAAGACAGCCCACTCCAGAGCCTGCCCCACAGAGGCTGTGCACACTTAGGACACGTCTATTCTTCCTCCAACTCTGCTCCAGCCTTGTCTCGGAGGGCTTTGCAGCCTCAACCTCTGCATGCAACACCCACATGTTCACACTTCATAGAACAAAAGCAACTTCCAGGGTTGAATCCTGTCCTTAGAGCTGAAAAAAAACCCCATGCAAATAATTTCAGTTCCAGTAACAATGAAGCCATCTGGGGACAAGGGGGGGGTTCCTGCCAAGAGAAGTGCAAGGTGGACTCATCAGTCACATTCAGAGAGTGCTTGAGCAGCATGGTCACAAGCTGGTTCATGGCAATTACTCATGCAGCTGGAGCTCTGTTCCTCCTACAGCAACCAAAGATTAGCAAGAAGGCAAGGGATGTTAGCAACCATCAATAACTATCAGTTTAGGATAGATTCACACTGGGACTGAATAGTGAAAGCTTCCTCTTACCCAAATGAAAATTGCGCAGAGCCTTCTGGTTTTTACATTGCTCTGCCTTTCTGTAGTCACATCTATTCATAGCATGTCTTCTTTACTACAGCAGGAAGCTCAGGACAGCACTATGGCCATTTGTCACCTATCTGCAGATTAGCCCACTTTGTCTCAATGTTTTCTGTGATGTCACTGTTAATACACAAAGTTTCGCAAGGGCATAACTCCCGAGAAACTCAATAGGTTAAATTAAAAACAAACAAACAAAAATACCAAAAAAGACCAAACAAAAATCAAATCAAAACACATACACAAAAAACCCCAAAGAAACAACAAAAACCAAACAAATAAATAAATAACAACAACAAAAGGCAACAAAAAAATAAAACACCCCAAAAAAACCCCAAACATGGAAATTTAATACTAAGGAATTCTCTAGAAACCAGATATTAAAATGTGATAGAATGGAATAAATGAAGAAACTAGAGGAACTTCAGAGGGAACCAAAGCAGCCTCTAACTGAAAACACTGGAAAGCTGAGTTTTGTGCCTCTGAATTGACCCAAAATTATCGTACTTCTCCTCATCTATTTAATCTCTCCCTAGAAGTGCATTATTTTCTCCTCATTTTAATCCATCAAAAGACCTCAGTGGTTAATATGATGCTCAATGCTACATTTTTACACTTTGGCAAGTTGCTTCTAGGCAGTCTGTGGTGTCATTTTCCTTTCTTCATTTGTTAAATAATAACCCCCTTATTTCTACAATGGGACTCCATCTCATCTTGCTTGCTTTATTGAATAGATGAATAGACCACCTCTGACTTCATGTAATTTTCCTTTCTTACAAGACTTTGGAGCATCAAGATATCTTTTTTTTTTCCTGTACTGAATTAGAATTCTTTTGATTTCAAATTTTTTTTATTGCAGATACAGGTTTGATGGACTGACTAATATTGCAAAGAAACCTGTAAGGATATTATATTTTATTAAAAATATCTTCAATTTATACTTACAGGCAGCTTCACATGTTAAACACTCCAAATCACATCCAGGTGAGGTTTAAGGAAAAATATATACATAATTCATGAAAGCACAGCCATTCTTGGTAGCTCTATAGAATAAATAGTCCTTGGTAGACACTGTGCATTTGAAGGATGCACCATATTCATGCTAGCAATATAGACCCAAATTTATATTTATGGTGTACTCTTAATCTATTCAATTCTGTTTCCATTTGAACACACTGGTGAAATACAATGCAATATTCTCTTTCAGTTACCAGCACAGGATATATAACTTGCAGCAGAGCTCCCAATAGCTGCAGAGCACAGAAGAGCTGATGACTGCACAGAGTCCACTAGGGATCTTGTTATGCCAATCTAATTAACCTGGAAAATGCTCAGCTAGCACCATGCTCTGGGCTCGCACACAGATGGAAAATGGGCTGTTCCACTATTGTGTGTGCAAGGCATCCTCCTCCTAACTCCCAAGTCAGCAGAAACATTTAAGCATATGCTTACCATTAATGTTAAACAGGTGCTTAAGTACACTGCTGAACAGGAACATAACAAGGAGCACGCCTCTGGAGTACGTGAGTTTTGCTTTAATTGCTATTGCATAGGATTTATTTGCTACCCTTAGATATTACCAACAGCGTTCTTTCCCTACCAAGACCGTAATTGTGTTAAAATCTGACTAGGAAAATAGTGAGATATGCTCTCTTTAAAAAATAAAATAAAATTAAAAAAAAAAAAACCAAAACACCAAAACAAACAAAACCAAGGTGCATCTGTAAAACCCAAGACACTGGAACAAAAAAAGATTTTACTTTTAAAGTTTCTAGAATCTTCTACAGATTTTGATTTATAGAATGACAGAATCATTCCTACAAGAACATCCAAATCCAACCAAATAGGACCTCCCTTAACAAAGTTTTTAACATGTTACAAATTTATATGTACATGGTTAATGTAAATGAAATAAAATGCAGAGAGAATAAAACATGAACTTCTCTTCCATGAGAAAAACTCCTAAATAGCGAGATCAGGAATGGTTCAGTCATACTGAGGGGAGCTACAATTAATTTCTGAATTACTGCTCTACCTACAGTATTTTACATATCCTTCCTGTAGATCACAGATCCATTTTTTAACAGTCAATAAACTCAGAGCTCATGAACAGTCATACTCCTGCATTACAATCACCTGCTTTACAAACTAGATCTTCACAAGAGGTACTTTCAGCCCCCTCACAGCCAAATGAGAAGGCATTATTACAAACATATTTTTCACATCCTCATAATTAGGCACAAGAAAAGAGCAATACAAGCTTATTTCTAAGTTACTTTGGTTATATCATATGCCGCAGAACTCCTCAGTATTTACAGAAAACAAGCCAAGCTATCATTTCAATTTTTCTCCATGTTTTTAATAACTTCAGTCCCAAATGATAAACAAATGTTTCATTTTCAGCATGTTTTCCAGCTGATCATCATAAGTGAAAACAAACAAACAAAACTGCAGGCATGCAGCATGCTCTGGGAAACAGCTGATGAGGAGCTGATGGGGTTCTCCATGGGGGACAACTTCTAAAAGGAGAAGAAGTAAAAAATCCAGAGCACTTGTCTTAACCACCTCACTCTGCTTTTCTTCTGTTTGCTTTTTTACCATGCCCTTCGCCTTTCTTTTCTTTCTTGTCAACTGCAGTATATTTCACTATTTGTTATCTTTTGAAAATAACTGAAAATCCCTAGTGACACAGAACATGGTGGGGTTATGTATTGAGAGTCAGGTCTGAAGGTACCTGAGCCTCAGAAAAAATTCTTACTCATTTCAGCAGGAGTAGTAAACCCGTTCGGTTTGGCAAAAGTTTTGCTTGAGTAAGTGCTGAATAATGACTACAGAATGAGGCTATGCAGTGTGTGACTGGAATTTGTGCCAAGTCTGTCTCTACACATGCTTGAGTTGACAAAATCTTCTGGCCAGTGTTCCCTGTAACTTGAGAAGGATTTTCCACAGCATTGACCACTCTGCTTACTGTCCTGTGCTTGACCTGGGCATGCAATGTTCACCACTGCAGCTCATCCCACTGTCTTGAATGGCTGGGTTTCCCATACTTGCTTTGACTGCATATTTAGGTGCATCTCAGGATAACCTCTAAAGCCATTTTTCCATAGCAATTAGGAAAGAGATGGTGGAAATGCTTCATAGTTGGCAATAAAGCCAACAAACATCGAGTCACACCATGAAAGAGGCCTTATTACAAACATCTGGATGTACACCGAGTTTGCAATTCTTCTACTGTGCAATTCTTCTTAAGTGTACAGCTTGGGAAACACCTATTTACAATTGAGGGTTGGACAGATTCATAATAATTCTCACCCACTGGTCAAGATACCATCGGCAATTCCACTGCTTCTGTTCCTACCCTTCACTTCTACAGGAATGAAGAGGATATTGCTGGACATACAGAGCCCACAGGGAAAATTTTTGTGCTTGGAAACCACCTGCAAGACACATACTTCCCAGTGCACAGCACAAGCATTACAACACAGGTGCTCCAGGAATTCCCGGGATCTCACCAATTCCTCCAGAGATGCACAGAAACAGTTTTTGCAAAAGCAGTTTTGACATAATCTTGATAATCCCCTTCAAGGGCAACCAGGACATTGCAAATGCAAACTTTGTTTGCGACAATGCCAGCTCTGCTTGCTACAGTGTCCTTAAAAGGATAGAAAATCCATGTAATCTAGAGGTGAATGCATGCTACATCTGAGTCACTGTTAACAGTGTATTGTAAGCATTCAGGTTCTGATGGTTTAGATTTATTTTTTTTTAATCTCAACTGCAGCCTTTTCAAAAGGACTGAATACTGTGGGAACTTGCTAAATGCAATGCTCCATTGGGAAGGAATGCCAGGCTTACTAAGTGACAGCATTATGCATTAGTGGATTACATGAGATTTAGAGTACATAAAACAATTTAATAAATGGGCTTTGCTTGTTAATCTCACGTGAGTCACTGTGTAGAACAATGCTGTACAGACAGCATACAAGCAAACACAGACCTAGAAGAATAAATCCATGTATTGCACTTGTGATGACATTAAACCATTTGGACTAAATGATTTTAAAGCCAGGGGTGCATTATAATGTTCCAGGGCAGCTCTGTATACACACAAACCATGGATTCCTGCTGCAAGATGGCACCTTGCTAAAATGGACCTCCTCTCTCACTACAGCTGGACAGTGGTGCTGGGAGACTGAACCTGCTTCTGCACAAGCATGCTGGGATTTGGAAAGAGCAAAGCTCCAAATACGGAGTTCGTTTATCTTCACATGCCATTGCAGATGTAGTTGACAAACCCCGGACAGATGTGCAGAGTAGTTCTTGTCTCATGTAACAGTAGAGGCCTGATGGGTTGCTTAGTGTCACTTGAGATGCTCTGGAGGATCTGTGCCTACATTTAAGCCACAGACAGACTCAAGACATATATATCTGCAGGGTAGATGTCTGTGGTACAGCTTGTACCTCGTACTTCCTTAAGTCAATGAAGAGAAATTGGCATTTAAGAGTGCAAGTACTCTAGCCCGCTTTACACATCTATGCGAAGATGGGATGAATCATGTTCCAGACTCTACTGACTAAATTATAAAGAGAGCCCAGGCTGACTAACTTAGATATAAATGTCTAATATTGGAGAAGCTAGTGTTTAGTCAGAGGAATCCTATCCTCATCTTGTTCTAATGAAGAACTATTGCACTCCCACGGATACTGCTCCAGCAGTTCATCACCTTCACTGTAAAAACTGGGCACTTTATCTTCCAGTTTGAAATGCTCCAACTCCAACTTGCAGCTTTGAATCTTGTTTTGCCCCTGTCAGCTCCATTAAAGAGCCTGTTGCTACTAGAGATTCTGTACCAATCAGAAGTGTCCTCAGAAAGAATTCTCTATTGCCTTCCCCTTTATACAGGCAGTTAGACCAACACTAAGAGAGTGCAAAGCTCTGCCAAGAAATGTGACTGCTGAGATAGGCAAGACTGACACTTGGAACATGCTATGAACTATCTGCCAGCACTTGAAAGACTCATTCCACAGTACAGAGAGAGAGAGACTCTCCTCATCAAATAAAGCCTCAGGCCATCAACATCTACAAAACCTAAATTTCAGGTATTTATCTTTAGAAAGAACAAGCAAATCCAGACTTCATTAATGAATAAATGTAACCTCTGAAATGCAGATGAATGCAATGCTGTCTTCCCAGCTGCACAGACAGCTCTGAAGCTCTGTTGCTGCTCAGGGCTCTACTGCTACCCACTCAGCTGTCACTCAGTAAAACGGTAACAGTCCCTTCCATTTCTCCTCTTTTACTGTTTGGGAAAGTAGGGGAAAGATACAGAAAGAGAAGAAGGAAACAGACAACTCAGAGGAGGAAGGAAAAAATTAACACAAGGTGTACCTTTTCCTTATGGAGCAATACTGAAGAAAAAGATTCAGGTGTGGGGAGCACCATCAGATTCAAGATTTTGAACCTTTCTGATGGTGACAATTAAAGTCCAACCACAAGCACCCTTCAATCTCACACTCCTAAACAGTGAGCCAGCAATGTGGAGTGCTTCACACGGCTCCCAAAGTTTTTCTGAGACAGCCTGGCACCATGTACTTCTCATGGGACCTGCAACTTCAGTGGATCCCTTATAATTCTAATACACCTTGGGCAAGCTTTGCACTTCTCCATCCCCTAAGTAAGGATATATCTAAAAGAACACTCTACATTACATGGACTACATTAGCATCCTACTGAGCTTGTGGAGCTCTCTGCCATTCCACTTTAAATGTGCAAAGACTCTTAATTTCCACCAACTAGCAACATGACATCAGAACAGTCTCAGCACATCTTACAGCTTTCCCACAGTGCAGCAATTCTAGTATCTCCTATGGATTGTACGCCTGCTGCACATATTATCCTAACAGAGGGGAACCCTTGTTCCCCTTTATGCCTGACCCAGAAGAGATACCAGACTGTTACACTCCTCAAAACACAACTTGCCTTTCACTAAGCAGCAGCAGTTCCAAAGATTTTCTGCTGCAATTCTTGCTGTAGTATTAGCAATTTAATTTCTGTCTGGCTTTAAACTTCAGCTGAAGTCATGATAGCTCACCTGGGAACTGCTACCATAGTTCCCTTGCTTTCAGCTCTGGAGGTCCTTGTGTTTCAGCTGAGGTAGTAGACAGCTAATGAACAGTACACAAAATCTGGACTGCATTCAGCTACTAAGTGAAGCTGAATATAAAAGGGAAGGCTAAAGTAGCTGCAACAGATCAGAAACTCCACCATGTACTTCAGTGTGGAGCTTCAAGAAAAACATGCAGCTTCTTTAGCCCATGGTAAGACAGCTGCATTCCTGGCTCAGAAGCATTTTACCATGTTTCAGTGAAATGTGATTAACACTGCAAGAAACAAATCTGTAGGTAAAATAAGGCAAATAACCAAAATGTCAACAGGACATCAATGTCTTATTTCTTTTAATATGAATTTACTGCTCATGAGAGGCACCAGAAATAAAAAATGGGCAGGAACAAAGCTGGATTTTCTAGCTGGCTTCACCACTGTGTCTCCAGGAAGAGCAGGAGCACTTCAAGGATGACGGAGTAGCTTAGTCTCCATGCCATTTGTACCCTTGAGGTCTCTGAAGCCTCAGAGGTGTTAGCACGCTTCCTAAGGGACAACATTTGCCACTGGGCTTATTTTTATTTGGGTATTTTATATGTACTGCAGCTATCAGAGTTGGAATTTAAATGGTCAAACTAAACTTCTAAATCTCCAGGTTCCTCTACAAGTCTTCTCAATGAACCCTGTGAAATGAAATGTTGTCTCTTTTGCTCTATTCATGCATTATTCATCAGAGTAAAACAGAAATGTGACACATCCACTACGGTTTCTCTTGGTAGTTTCCAAACATTAGAGCAACTGCTGGTTAGATGGAAATTTAGAAGGAGAGTTTCACAGCAACACCCTTCTAACAAAGACAGCTACAACAGAGTGCTCACTCCTTTTGCTGACCACTAAATGTGCCAAAAAACCAGCATGCTTACATACAGCACATTAAATTTGTCTTCAAGACCCCTATGCACTCTCACTAAGCCCATTGTTTCCACGCACCTAATCATCTACAACAAAGGGTAGTAGCTCTTTATTACCTTCACTGCAGCTGCACCTCTAATAAATAAGGATTTATATGAGTGTATGTAAGAAAATGACTTGGCATTACTGTAAAGGTTCTTTTCAAAACAGCTCTTTTGGATGCCTTTTTTTGTAAATCCATTGAAAACAAACAAACAAAAAGCCTGTGTACATAATAGATCAGTCCCTGGAAAAACAGAGGAAAGAGTAGAATAAAAAGTGTAGTTGGTACTACTGTCCTTTACCTGTCAACTGAATGTGTAAGGAAAAGGACTGGAATATTTTAATGAAATAAATTACATAGCCATAACTTCAGTTAGGATCAAATGCCAGTGCATTAAATTTACCTCCAGAAGTGATAAACATTTATCTTCACAGTCTATTATTGCACATTAACTTGAAAAAAATACTGTGGAAAACTCAAGAGGATGTCAGTTCTTCCTAAAAGAAACCACTGTGTATTAATCACTCCCTACAGCATTTATGCAGAATTAAGAGAAATCCCATTGTAAGAGCCTGAGCTATTTCTGTAAGCTACATTCCCCTGACTCAAATGATGAATGGGAAATACAGCAGTAAAATAAAAATAGGCACCTTTCCAGGTAAGTGTTGTTGTTTAAAAAAAAAAAAAAAAAAGAAGAAATCCCTGGTGAAATACTACTACAAGGATAAAAACATTTATCTCAGTGTCACAAGTATGGCTTCGTTTTTTACTGGTCTAATTAGGTAATAAAGAACTCACAGGTGTAGTGACTCCATGAGCTATTACTGCACTTAAAAAGGGTCCACTGCATGGCAAGGGACCAGTGTGTCAGTATTATCACTTGCTGTCACATCATTTTAAGAATTAAATGGCTCAATTTAACAAAGATTTTTAAAGAGAAAAAAAAATCAATACATAGTTAGAAGCCTGTCAAGATTCTAAGCAGCAGCAAAACTACCAGAAAGCAAACAAACAAAAGCCAAAAATTATGGCGAGCCTTGAATTTTCAATGACTTTTCAAATTTTGCTAAGGCAATTAATGCAGTGCACACTGTAATGCACCTCCTTGGACTTCACACACCCCAAACCTGTATTCTCAATGACTGCCAGGTATGGAAGGGAGGACACTCACAGTATTAGGTTTTGACATGAGTAGTTCAGGATTCTAATTTTAATTGTAACAGAAGTGAGAAATTAATAAAAAACTATTTTTAAAAAAAAACAGCAAATGGGGGAAAAGGGTAAAGAAAGTACTAGGTTTAACCTGTTGGAACTTCCATTGAAAGCATACTTGAGATTTCACGATTAGGCCCACTAAGTACTATCTTAAGAAATATAAAATGTATCCAAATATCTTAAAGCTCAAATACTCACCTACACTTAATTCTTCCTTAAATAAACTGCAGATCCAGCTGCAGCCACAGACCACATTAACACAGGAACCAGGTGTGTCTGGTTTAAGTGGCCCTTTAAAACACAGGCATTAATTAAAGAAATCACCTGTGCCAAATTAAGAGTTTCCTTGCCTTTAAATTTGATTCACAGTGTCTCTAGTACGAGTTCTCCAAAGGCAAACCTTGCATTCAGGTCCAGGGAGACTGCCCCAAGTGACAGTAAGAAATAACTGTGACTTAGCAGCCTGAGGGGCCAGATCCTGCTCCTGTCTGAGTCAGAAGCAAAAAGTATTGTTTCTGAAGGTTTGACTTGTGGACAGCCCCTGCCACACAGCCCTGTGTGCAGATCGATCTCCCAGCCCTTGCTCATCTCGCAGAGGTGTGGATATGCGGATCCATCTTGCCACACTCAGAAGCACTAGCCAGAAAACCCAGCAGAAGCTCTAGTCTTGTGCTGAGTGGCAGTGGGGGAACCCCTGCCTGCTCGTCATTCCCTGACTTCAGAGACCAGCAAGGAAAATGTGTGAGAGGTTTTTATTAATTCTGTGGCATTGTGTATGTAAATTGGGTTCACCCTGCACTTAAATCCAACAATGTCTTCTCAGGTGGTTAATTATTTTTTCGTACCGATAGCATTCTAATCAAAGGCTATAACGACCTCTAAGATCAGCAGCATAAGCAAATAATAATCCAAATTTCCCCATGTTAAAAAAGTTCCAGCACCAGATATTTCCCAGGCGTTTAAAAAGCACAATAAAAGGAGCACAATGCAATCACACAGGCTGTGCAATTCTCCTGGAAAAAAATGTTTGCAGAAGTTCCTGTTCAGTTCCCTTAGTTGAATTCACAGGTCACATAGCATTGCACCTTCCTCTTAAACACTACCGCTAGAAAAAGCAGTATTATTGGAGTTGGAAAAGAAGGTGCTTCCTTAAAAAGCCGGCAAAGCATTTTACTACAGAACTTAATTAAAGGATGGAGAACACTTTAGCTGCTTCTTGAATACGTCAACATAAGACATGAAAGAAACAGATACTACCTCTGTATTAAATATTAGCATTTCCCCTCACAGAAGAGGCAAAACGCAGATAAGAGTGCTCTGCTTGACAAGAGGGAGGGGACATGAGACCAACAGGTACCCCTGACAAGCTTCAGGTTATTTGAAATAAGTTGGCTTTAAAGCAAAGCGCCCTGAAGCCTTTCTCAGCCTGCGGCGCACCCCCGCCCCACCGCAGCGAGCCGGCTCCCGGCTGCGGAGCCGCCGCATGCGGGACCCCGCACACCCCCAGCCCCGCCGCCCCCAGCGGGTCAACCAGCAGGCAAAACACACCAATATATTTCCATCAGCACAAGATGGCAACCAGCACTTCTTCCGGCAGATCAGCTGGATGCTTTTATTTTTTCCTTAAGGGAGGAGGGGGATTATTTAAAAGGCATTCCAAGCAGGTGTTTTAAAACAATTGGCATCGAGGCAAATGTTTCCACTAGCAATACCGGAGGAAAGGCGAAGTAATCCCCCCATACAACCCCCCCAGCTCACGCACACACATCGTGGTCATCAACTTGGCGAAGTTGGCCGTGCCGGAGCGCGGTGCCCCAGCGCCGCCAAGCCCCCTCCCCTGACAAAGAGGGACACCCCAGCACCACCCGGACCCCCTCCAGCGGCGGGGACAGACACTAAGCGAGGCACGGACACCGAGCAAAGGCGCCCCTCGCCTGTGCCCCCGGCCAGCCCAGCCCCAGCACCGAGGGCTCCGCACCGACCGTGCGGGCGGTGAGCGGGGTCTGGCGGCGCCGAGACGAGCAGGGAGCCCCGACACTTACTTACAGTCACTGGAGGCGCCAGCAGCAGCCACTTACCATCATGTTTCCTTGCATTTTAGCCGTTTGAAACATTGCCTTTTCCTTCATTTTTGCCGTGTGTATGCGTGCGTGTGCTGTTCCCCGAGAGTTACTTAATCCAGCGGCTGGATCACTTTAGTGAAGAACTGGCGTGCACTTGCGATGGCTCTTTTTGGTGTGGAGTGGAGGGGACTACGAGCAGCGGAGGGGGAGGGTGCCTGCTTTCTATTTTTTTTTCCTTCCCCACCTTTTCAATATATATTTTTCCTTTTGCCCCAAAAGAAGGAAAATAAAAAGGAGGGGGGGCAATAAAAATAAAACAGCCCCTGTCAGAGGGGAGGGGAGGCGGGAGCAGCGGGGGCACCCTGCTCTGTCACCACGCTGATCCAGCTTTTGCCCTGCGGGAGCCGGCGGGGCGGGGTGGGCAGGAGGGAGCC
>VWZF01003777.1:0-76231 GCA_013396755.1 Sclerurus mexicanus
TCTGTTTTCCTCCTCTGTGCCGGGAAGTTGCCGGGGGGAGCCGGGGGGGCACAGCGGGAATTGCCTCGGGAAAGCGGTGACTGAGGGTGACCAACCCGCTGGGACACACCGGAGGGGGCAGAAATAGTGAAATACAATAAAATAAAACGCGCCACCGAAGAAGCACCTGGAAAGGGGGAGAGGAGAAGGAGGAGGAGGAGGAGGGATGGTGTAGGGGAGGGCGGCCGGGGGCGGCTGCGGCGCCCGGGGGGCTCTGCCGGGAGGGGTCGGGCTGGGCTCCCCCGGGGCCTGGGGCTGTCCCGGGGCAGGTCTGGTGCCCCCTGGATTGGGGCAGTTCTGGTGCCCCCCGGGCCTGTCCCGAGGCAGTTCTGGTGCCCCCCGGGCCGCCGGACTGGGCGATGCGGCGGGGCGAACCCTCGGCGCGGTGCTCTGTGGAAAGGTAAATAACAGAGATACCTACTCTGATCGTAGGGCAGCCTTGCCTTTTTGTTTTCCTGCCATTGGGCCCATACGTTTTTTGTTGTTCTTCCGTGTGTTTGTTTTAAAGAAGTGTAGCATTAGCAGTAGTTTTCATGGTACGAGCAGAGCGCCGTGCTCCCTGCGAGCCTCGGTGCCGTTCTGCTGTCCCCGGGCCGGGGAATGCCGTGGGTGCCGCTGCTGCCCAGCACCCGCAGAGAATCGTCCCCAGCTGTGTTCCGGGATGCTCTGAGGACATCCTCGGTTCTCTGGAAACCAGAGACACGCGACCTCGCCTTGTCTTCACACTGATGCCTTTGCTCAGAACAGTTCGCTTTTAGGTGTTTGTCTCAGAGCCTTTTAAGGGCATAGCCAGGGAGAGAAATAACTAGTGACAGGACATTATCTTGCAGGGGGAAGCACTAAAACTGAGTGCTGGTTGCTTCCGCCAGAAATACATGGTTTGCACTATTAATCCAGTCAAAAGACTAGCTTTGCGTCTCTATTTAGACTGAGATTCTGGTATCTCTGAAGGTCTGGGCTAGAAAAATGTGTTCCAAAATCCATATCAGCTCTAATCCTGGTTTGCTTGTATTAGAAAGAAGTGTGAAGTTGAAATATGAGGTGATCCCCAAAATGTAACAAAAGTCATGGCCTTTCAGAAGCGTTCACTACCAAGGTTCACTTTGCTTTGGCAGCTAGTTTGGAGTGTAACTTTCTGCCTGTGCTGGTGTTCTGGGAACCTTCGTCTCCGCTTGATAAGAAGCTGATGGCAGTTCAGAGATCTGCTGCTGGAGTTTGTTTTGATTTGCACCACTGTATCAAAAACATTATCGTTTCCTGCTTATCTGTAGTGTTCTTGATCAGAAAAATGCAAGTTCTGTTTATTACTGATGTACTCATTTTTGAAGAAACTACATAGTTCCAATATTGCACTGTTGCCTTAGTGAAGTTGTAAAATCCCTATTTCAATGTCTAATGTGTTCTCCTGCTAACTTCCTTCTATGTAACTTCAGTGTTTTAAAGCATTTCCTCTGTGTTTTGGGGTGTTTGCCTAAGTAAGTCACCCTAAATTTCAATACATAGGTGATGAGAATAGGAAATTTGGGGGGGGAGTAGAGATGCATTCACTCAAAGGTATCTGAATTAAACATGAAGCAATAGCAGATTTAGGCCAGCCTTATACTATATTTAGAGGATGTTCAAGGATGCATCTGAGACTATCACAAAGCTGCAAATTCCTCAGTTCTGCCAATTCAGGTTTCAAGTCTAATCCTTATTAAGGCTTGTTTAAATTAGTGGTGGGGAAGTGTAGTTTTAAAATACCTTGAAGACCATGTAAGAAGAACCTGAATAAATAAAATCCATAGTGTGTCAGCTGGGGAAAAAAAAAAGAATCTAGAGATAACTACCAGCAAAGTAATAGGAAGTGGCCTGTTAACAGAGGCACAAAGTTTGTGGCTCTTTTATGGGAGGCAGCTTTGACTGATAAATTTCCTGTGCCTTCCCCAAAGTCAGTTCTGATCTGACAGACCTGAGTCTTGGGAGGGGGTGGATGGATGGGTGGGGGTGGTTGGGAAGATGTGGGGGTACTGGGTACTGTGGGTGATGACAGGGCAGAAGAATTGTGACAGGGACTATTGGTAATATGACCAAGGGCACAGAAGCTGTCACACAGTCTGCATGGCACAGTAGAGGAACACAAGTGAGTGGCTGATGTCTTCAGAAATCTCTTGGATAGTAATGGATTTCAAGTCCTGTGGCAGAGTGTAGCTCCTTGCTCCAAAAGAGCAGTCTGCATTGTTAGTGCCATTGGAAAAAACTTACCTGTTTGGTTTTTTTCCCACATATTTCACATAGGAAGCTCCTAACGCTGATCAGTTTGCCAGGGTTTTTTTCCCAATTTTGGCCCATACAAGGGGCAGATCATGTGAATGAGGGCATAGGGAAGGAGAAAAGAACCCTATATTTTGAAATTGACAATTGAAGAGAGATCCTCTTTTTTTGTGTGATACCACAATCTGAGTGGTATATCTTAGAAACCAAAGGGCAGTGAAGAGTAACTCCGGGGGCGGGGGGTGAGGAAACTCTACTGACTGGTGCTTGACTCATCTGGGGGCTATTGCTGATCTTATCATGGTGCTTGGTTTTGCTGTATTTGTAGGAGAATGTTGGAAATAATAGTTGCAGGGGATAATGTTAGCATTGTCCTATTATTGCATTATTATCCTGTTATTACTATGAAAAATTATAGCACTCATTTCCTAACGTTCCTGGGTCCACAAAGGACACTTAAGAAATGAAAGTTTCAGTATTGCAGTGCTGCCCAGTGAGACTAACATTATCTAAATTATTAGCTGAAGGTCATGGAAAGAGTTAGGCATCGCCAGATGAACCTGGCAATAAGGATAATCTGATGGATGTTCACTTCCCCGGCTCAATCGACTGTTACACAGAGGCAGCCCCTGTTGGTGAGCTCTTCACCTGTGCTCATGTGAAGCTGTGCTGCAGATAACCAGATCTTGCCTGCCTGCAAGGCGAGGGCTGAGGTTCAGCAGTGGCTTTAATTTGCCATAAACATGGGCTCCTGCCAGGGGGTCATCCTGCCTTCCCTCCTCACCCCTGGCTATGCATTCCCGATCTCCCTCTTGTGCTGGTGCTATCACTCCTGGCCAAGTGCAAATCTGCTCTGGTTGTTGCTGTTGGCCTGGTTTTCATTTGGATGAGTTCCTGGGTCTGACTCAATGGCATGACTAAAACGCGCCGAGGAGTCGGTGCAGGTGTGTGCTCGGGGGAGCAGTGGGGTGATGCTCCTGGGGCTCAGAGGGAGCCCTGCTGAGACCAGATTAAGCCAGTGATGGACCTGCAGCCTGAGGAGCTCACTTGGTGCTGTGCTAACCCTTCTGTGCAGCTCCCAGACTTAGTTTGGCTTTTGTCCGGGCTGTTTGGAGAGTGAGGAGTAGTCTCCAGTCACCTGTGCAGACAGACCCTTCAAGGGTCTGATGGACCCAGCCAAAGAGGAAACTTGAAGGACATAAAGAGTATACTGCAGCAGATGCCTTGTCTTTTATTGTATGTTTTCCCATTCATTTTTTTGAATGGTAAAGCCTGTCACTCCCGTTTTTTTTAACACCATCTGAGGTAGACATTTTGTCTGTGGTGGTTTTTGTAATTTTTTTTTATATTTGTATTTTTCACAGTGCTTTCAGGCTTACTTTAGAAAATGGAGCTGTCTTTGTGTGATGTACAGTTAAAATTACAGCTACTAGGTCTTTACACAGCAAAATAGTCGATTTGTGTGTAGGCATGTAATTAATGTTCTGTTGGTAATTATTGAAAACTGGAAGCCCTTTCTCCCTCAAATCTCTGGCTACGTTCATTTTTGTTCAAACATGAGGCATATTGAAAGTTTGGCAAATATACCTGTAATTCAGCTATAATTGTGTTCAGTTCCAAGCTTATATTAGCTGTGTTTTGCAAGAGTTGCTTCTCTGTGTGTTTCTCTTTGTACCTATGCTTAATCAGTTTCAAGTGATTGCAAATTGCATGGGCATCAGCGTCTTCCACCCATGGCCACAGAAAAAGATATCTCATACTCCAAAATTACACTATTGTGTTTGATTACAAAGTTTTAACCTTCCTGAAAGTAATTGTGGAGCAGCTGTGCCCATAAGAGATTCATATAATAGGTTTTTCTCATACTTTAGCTTTTAACCCATTATACCAGTTTCCATCATCCATATCTGCTTTGAAAAGCAGGAGGTTGTCCTGTGGGAACAACACAAATGTGAAACTTACTGATGGTTAATGAATTCAAGAATGGCAGGACTGCTCACAAACCTGTACACTTACAGTTTAATTTCTAAAGCTGTCTTTTAGCCTTGCCTTACCCAAGCCCAGATCCACATTTTATTGTGTCCAAAGGTGAAAAGCAATTTTACCAACCGATGTTCTCTGGAAACAAAAGTAAGTTTTTGATTCCAGGTCTGAATGGCTTTCATTTACCTTTGCATCAGACTCAGTTTTTACTGGTTTTTCTGCAATGCTGTGTAAAATTGGGGCCAGCTGGACTGACAGTTCCTTTTTGTTTATTTCTTTTTTTGGTAGTTTCATTTTGGTTTTACCTTCCTGAAAGTAACCATAAACCTCATTATTTGAAGGAAAGGAAAGTTGGTTGGTTTCATGTAAAAAATGGCCATTTATTTTGCTATAGATGATTCAGGAAGGCCTTTTCTCATTCAGGGGATGCTGAATATAATTACACTGTAGTGTCACAACCCTCTCTAGAATATTCCTTCTGAAGCTACCTTAATACTGTGAGTGAAATTATGAAAATGTAAATGAACCGCAATTTTGTCAACAATGCTATAGATGAACGATAAGGAAAAGGTTCTTACAAAGCCACACAGTTAAAAGAAATGGAAAATAAGAATAAGTGTTATGTTGGCATTAAGTCAATCACACCTGTTTTTGAGGAAAATCTGAAAAGCAGAGATGCTATGTAGAAAAAGTTCCAGCCCTTTTCAGGAGTGTAATTCCTACACCACTCGTTAGTAAATCCCGAAAAAGAAGGTCATAATTTATTCACAAAATGTGTGGGTGTTGACAGAGCACAGCAGAATTCTAAAAGGCTCTTTGAAATGAGTGCACTGTGGAGTTAACAATGACTAAGGAGGTTACAGGTGATTTTGATAGCAGCCAGAGGTGGCACCATGCAATGATTCACTGGTGATAAATGAAATCGCCTGAGTCATCTTGATAGGTGTGCTGTGATAGCTCAGAAGAGTTACAGCTGACTGGAGTGAGTGCTGTGTTCTCATTAGCAGGGGGTCCTTGCTCCTCAAGCACAAGTAGCATAACCTGGAGGAGGTTGTGGCTCTATCATTCAGCACTGCTTTGGCCAAACACACTATATATTTTTCTGTTGCTACTCTTTTTGACATATGAATTTTCTTTCTTTTTTTGCTTGCTTTCTCTGTTTTGAGATATAATGTGAATAATTGTGCTTCTCTGAGCTTTGCTCCCCAGTGCAGTATCGCTCTGTGAGTAATGACATAAAGTTATTCACCATTTGTCAAAGTTTGGCTCTGCAGGGTTGGAGCATCTTGAGATGCCTCCTTCATCACCAAGGCCTTCAGAAACCAGAGCTGGTGCTTTCAGCAAGGTCTGTGCTGGGGAACAGGTGTTTGTGGTGTGGTTCAGCACCCGAGCATTCAGTGATGCTCCCTTGGGTACTGTCCTATGGCGTGGTCAGAAGCAGCTCCCAGAAGTGAAGTGGTCCTGATCTGTGGTGAATGACTGCCAAAACCAGGAGCTGGGAGCAGTAAACACAGCGGTGGTTTTTTTGGCTCCACCTGGATGGTTATCTTGGATTAATGGCTTACTTTCAGCTGGGCTTCTGCAGAGAGGCAAAAGCAGTTTGGAGGTGGGATGGAGAACATGAGCAAGTGACCTTTGCCAATCCTTTCCTGCCTTTGTGGCAACCAGTGAGATAGGCTGCTGGTTTTCTGGAGTGAGGCAGGGAAAGAAGAGGAAGGGAACCGCTTCTTCTGCCAGTATCCTGCAGAGCTGACAGGATGGTGGAGCCAGGGACTGCCACAAATCTTTTCAAAACCATCTGCTTTTACCACCTGTCATTGCTTATTCACAAGCACACAGCCTTATTGGGCATTGGTATTAAAAGTCTTGCTCTGTAAGTATCAAAATGAATAGGTTTCTTCTATAGTCCCTTGCTTGAGTTACAGACATATAAAGGGGGACTTCGAGAAGCGCTCTGCTGTGAGAGAGAGGTGGGGAGGGAGAGAGATAAAAGGACTTGCCTACCCAGTGTAAAACACTTTCTGGTGTAGTACACACTCACAATGTTCTCTGATTTTTGTTATCAGCTGCTCTGAAATGGATGGTATGATTCTGTTTAAACTTAATTTTAAGGACAATTTTGAGGGTGAAATTTTGTTATTGAAGGAGCCCCTAGCAAAACTATTGCATGCACTGACATCAGCTTATTTATTGCTTCTAGCTTTAAGTCAAGGGGAATGTCACAGTCCAGGACTACTTCTAGATGTCCTTTGGCTGTTGAATTAAATGTTGTGGCTGTAGAGGACTCAACTCCTTTGTTGGGCAAAAAAAATCTTGAAGAGGCTAAGACTGTTGGTCCCCAGGCCATTAATGAGACACCCAGACTCTCATGTATTCACATTTCTAAATTGAATGTGACAGACAGAATTATACCCTTAGTTAACCCTCGATTCCTATAACTGCAACCTTGCTGCTTCTGATTCTGCAAAGAAACAGTCTGCTTCCTTTTCTGACAGAGGATCTGTTTATGCAGACTGAGAGCTCTGATAACCATATAGTCCAGCACTCCATTCAGTGGATTCCACTTTATTCCTGTGACTGCAGCTGGAACTTCTCAGCCTAGCTCTTTACCTGCCTTGTGATCCTTTCTCCAGTAATGCACATTATTGCTTTGATGTGGTTCTGCTTGTACTTGCCTATGGAGCCCTTCTGCAGGAAGAAATGAAATCCCAGGTCAAGATGTTACAGACATTGAATGACACTGTCTTCTGCCAGTGACCTCCTTCAAGCCCTCATTGCTGCTGTTTTCATTACATACTCCACAGCAAACTAAGCTAATACATTCTTAGCATGGAACAAACTGTCAGTGATCCCCTCTGTGCTTTTGTGTGTCTTTCTTTGCATCTAAAATAAAACTGGTGGCACTTGCAGAGAGGAGAGGGCAAGGAGCCCAGAGGTACCAGGGTGTTTCTGCCATGCTCTTTTGCATATAGCAAAACAACCATCAAATCTTACACCTAGATACAGTACTCAAACCTGCCAGCTCAGTGGAAAACCATGGTGGTTCTGCAGATAACCAGAAACTTTTGCCATAACACTGTCTAGCTGCAGTTTTAGCTTTTATTAGTTGGTACATTTATGTTCACTGACTGCTGCCTTGTCCTGTGCATCCTCAGAACGGCAGGGGGGTTTCTACTAAACTTGAATTCAAGGTTTCTGGGCATCCTAAACAATATATTGATTTGATGGGAAATGCTGGGTCTTGGTGCGTTTCTCAGTTATTTAATTTTTTTTTCATTTCCCCTATTTCCTAATATCTGTGTCCTCTCACAGCCATTTTGTCTTGTTCCTTTGCCTGCTTCTATGTTGCTAAGCTGAGAGAGCTCAGGCTTTGCCCACAGAGACTTATTTTGTGCCCAGTGTGTATCACTTCACCTTTGTTTTGGCCTATCCCTGACCCTTTGTTGCATCAGGCAAACTGCAGGCTGTGTATTTTCCTGTGGTTCAGGAAATAATTTAACCCATCTGCACCATGTTCTAAAGCTGCCTGTATTTACACTAAAATGAGTGTTTTACAGGCACCTGCCTCAAATCCTGCACACTGCTGTTTGCTACAGGGTCTGAGTCAGATGATCTGTGGAGAGGCAATGGTCACTTCTTGGTATTGAATGCTCCGTAGATGAGGCATCAAGTGGTTTGGTCCAGCATGTTTTTTTCTGCTGGATGTTTGTATTGGACCATGTACAGCAGAGATGCTGGCGGTTGTTTTTCTGCAGTGGGTAACACTGAGCTCTCCACTGATGGAAAGCCTGTTCGTTGCTTTGACTAGCTAAGGGTTTTCCAAGGATTGATTAGGTATTGCTTACTGCTGTCAAACTTGCCCACAGAGGATTTCCAGCAAGCATATCAGGGAGAAGATGGAACTGTGTGCTTCCAAAATGATGCAATGACAACCCGTGTTTAAAGATGAGGTCTCTGGGCTGTGCCAGCGGAGTAGTCCTGTTGAACCAACCACATATACAGAACTAAACTGTGGTCTGACAGCAAGTCAGTCATGGCATACAGATGGCTTAGGAGGGGAGGGTGTGTGTGTCTTAATTTTCAGGCTCCTCTTGGAAACATTTGCCTGTTAATGCCTCTTGTACTGCAGCCTTGATTTTTCAAGCCATAAACAGTGGTGTTTCAATAGCTGCCTTTCTGCTGGTGAATCATCCCCAGGCTGAAGTTGCATTAATACTGCAAACAATTTTATCATTTTTTTCTGGAAGGCCAGACTGCCCCCACACCAGGATGGTGATATGCGTAGGACAGGTTGCTTTGTGACTGCCTCTGCTTTGCTCTTGAAGTGCAACATGATTTTAAACTTACAGTCTTAAAGGTTATGGGCTGGCACATCTGGCTATTGGTATTTCACCTTAAAAGTTGGATAGTCGTGTTGAAAAATGAAAAAATAGTATGCAATGCCAGAGGTTCCACTGCTGACCATAGATTGTGTCCGTGAAGATGAGGAAGTTCTTACCTTCTGAAGCGACATAATCTGCACTTACCAAAGACCAAGCTCTCTACCTGTCACTAATATTTAACTTCCATGGCAGCTTAGGTAATTCTTGTTCTGGGAGATGAAGTAAGGTGATCTGGAGCCCTTCCTAAGAACACGTCTCTGCTCTGAAGTTCACATGTTCAAAATGTTAAAACAGTCACAATACTGTAAAGGTAAATCTTCATTAAATGACAGGGTGCCTTCAAAGAGAGTAATTCTCTTATTTTCCACATACGCCTACACCAAGTGTGACTAATGTGATTGTGACTGTGAGCCCTTAAATAAAAAGTGGAATTATAGAAGTAGGTCTCATAGCATTCCTAGATACATAGCAGGAAACTTGTACCTTAGCATATAGTCTCATGCTAAGAATAAGCTAAATGTATTACTTCTGATAGTTGGAGGTAATCAAGACATAGGATTCTTTTTAATGTGATGATTGCAAGTCCTTACATGGATCTTACTTTAACCACATCCCATTTTCAGTGTGCTGTCTATATTTTCACTTTAGAGCAGCATTGGGAGCATTTGGGACTTTGCTCTAGGTAGCTTTGTAAAAATATTACCTGGTACTGCTGACTCATTTATAAAATAAATTTAGCATCTCCTTGCACTTATTTTTTCTCTTTTTGTCTGTCTTTCTGACTTTGAAATTCTTACCTGTTATGTGCAACTTTATGTCCTTTCCGTGCAAAGTATAGCGCTCAAAATACCCTGTCTGGGATACTCTTAATCTAAAGTGATCGTAATTGCCACCAGCACTTCCTTTGAATTATTTACAGAATTTTCACTGGAGTGTCCCATAACTGGTTGGGTTTTTATTCTGTACGGTGCTGTGCAAATATCTCAGCAAACAAGAAATTTCCACTTGCACTAATAGAGGTATTGCATTTATTTTACACTTGTTTTGAAGATTCAGAAAAATTAAGGCCAGGAAAATATATTAAGGATAACTAATTCTGGGATGAAAAGGTCATACTTCACTGCCTTAGCTTTTTAAAATGCTATGTTTCCCATACTTTATGGAAATTTGCCTTCTTTCATTTAAAAACCAAATTCTGAAGGAATCTGACTGCAAAATTAAAATATGTCAGCTTTCTGTTTTCACTGTCCTCTTACTCATAAGTTTTAAACAGACAACTCTAGAACTCACTTTTTTTGTGTGGAGCATTTCTTCATTGGTTAAATAATATCTTTAATATATTGCAAATAAATACTGGTGTAGTGTTATCAAGGGAACATATGTTCTGATACCTCAGGATAAACATGAAAATTATGCTAATATTTCTCCACCAGAACTGCATCATACAAGATGATGTGCTGGGCCACAGATAAAGTCGTCTCTGTCTTCTTGAGAATGTTTTCTGTCAGAACATGTTGGTTTTATTGGTATAGTAACTCTTGTATCTGTACTTTGTGTTTACTCATATGCTCATTTTCTTTGTAAGAGTGTGGCATTAATACTTGAAAGCAAAGGAAGCATAGCAAAGAACATGAGTGATAATCCCTGGGACAAATAATGTGGAAATCAGGTAAATATGGGAGATTTCAAATCAGATTTGGAGCTCTGCCAGTGTGGCAAATGCTGAATGATGAGGAGCAGGATCGTGCTTTGCGCTTATGTTTCCCACTTCACTGTTAACAAAGAACATGAGGTTAGCTCTGCTCATCCCTGGGAGGCACATCTGGAGTGCTGTGTTCAGTTCTGGCTCCTCAGGACAAGAGGGACACGGAGCTCCTGGAGCGGGTCCAGCGGAGGCTGCGGAGATGCTGAAGGGGCTGGAGCATCTCTCTTAGGAGGGAAGGCTGAGGGAGCTGGGGCTGTTCAGCCTCCAGAGGAGACACCGAGAGGGGACCTCCCCCATGTGTGTCAGTGTGTGCAGGGAGGGGGCAGAGCATGGACCAGGCTCTGCTCGGGGGGGCCCAGCAATGGCACAAGAGGAACGGGCAGGAACTGATGCCCAGCAAGTCCCACCTGGACAGGAGGAAGAACTTCTTTGCTGTGCAGTGACCCAGCACTGAACAGATTGCCCAGGGAGGGTGTGGAGTCTCCCTCCCTGGGGATATTCCAGAGCTGTCTGGACATGACCCTGTGCCATGTGCTCTGGGATGGCCCTGCTGGAGCAGGAGGTGGGACCAGATGCCCCACTGTGGTCCCTGCCAACCTGACCCATCCTGGGATTCTGTAACACAGAGTGTATGTGTTGTATTAACACATACAGTAGTGAGTAGTGTTTAAAAACCGTATATGGCGAGAATAGCTTCTCTTCTTTTGTTCTAACTGAGCCCTGAAAGTTGGCAACAGCACGCTGGGGTTTGCCTGAAGACCTCTGGAATCACTGCCATAAGGGAGCACTTGGGTCATCTTGTTTCTCAGCTCAGAAGCAAGTGGTGACAAGTCTGCATCAGATTGCAGGTCCCTGGTGAACTCGGAGGAAAGAGTATGGAGCAGTTTTGCACTGAGCATTCTGGAAGGTAACCTGGCAGGTTTGTCAAGACAGTGATGAGATCTCCTAATGTCAGAGAAAGGGACTCTTATTGGGTCTCCCTCCTTCCCCTGAATTAACAACATCCTAGCAGAATCCACACTGGAACCCACTAATTTTAGTCCTGTTAAGTAAGTATAAGGTCATGTGTTGAAAAGGTAGGTTATTCTTCATTCTTTCAGGTACTTTGGAGGTGCTGTTAAGGGTAGTGTCAAAAGTTTTCTCTTTGTGCTGTGGCTATTTCTCAACTCTGTTCTTCTCCTTTAAGCAGTAAGGGCCTAGTGCTCTGAATATTTGGGTCCTCTTCTTTCCAATATCACTGGCCACTCATAGGAAGTACTTGGTGCTAGGTGGCTGCTCACTGGGATCAGGAATAGAGCCCTTTTCTATTTTGTAGGGGTGAGGTGAAGATAAATATTGTGTTTTCAGAGCCCAAGGGGTGTGGAATTGAGCACATGGGCAAGAGATGGTCAATATGGCCCACTGAGCAAGAGGCGTGGTAAATCCTGTTCCAAATATGGCTTTGTACAAAAGCAGAGATTGCCTAGGAGAGCATAATTAAGCAGTGCTGCACAGGAAACATGGAATATTTTACTATTCAGAACTACTTAGAAAAGCTGATTACGTTCAAATCCATCAGGCTAGGTGGGATTGATTCTGAAAGACACGGGTGATGCAATTGCAATTCTCCAGTTGCAATTCTCTGTGAAAAAAATAGCAGAGGGGTCCCTGGTGACTGGGGAAGGGCTGTCATTACATCCATCTTCAAGAAGAGAAAGAAGGGTAGGTCAGGGAACTTTAGGGAAAACAGCCTTCCTCAATCCCTGGAAATATTATGTATCATGTCTTCAGGGAATTTGTTTCCAAATATAAGGCAAATGAGAAACTAATCACAAACGGTTGACCCAGATGTACCAAGGCCAAAAAGTAGCTGACCAATCTGAGTGCCTTTTGGAATTAAATGACCAAATATGAAGTTGTGGGGGTGTTGCATAAATTCTTCCCTGTGAGGGTGGGCAGGCCTTGGCACAGGTTGGGCAGAGAAGCTGTGGCTGCCCCATCCCTGGGAGTGTCCAAGGCCAGGTTGGATGGGGCTCTGAGTGACCTGGGCTGGTGGAAGGTGTCCCTGCCTATGGCAGGGGGATAGAACAGGGTGATCTTTAAGATCCTTTCCAACCCAAACCATTCTATGATTCTATGACTTCAGTGAGGTTTTTGTTACCATCTCTCACCAAGGAAGGTGTGGAAGTCTGTGGATTATTTGATTGAAAATTGCATGGATATTCGAGTTCAAAGTGCAGTCTTCAGTGGCACAGTGCCTCACTGGAGATAAATAACAAGTGACCTGTGAGGGATTGGGCCAGTGGTGTTACCTCTGTGTTAATGACATAGATGGTGAGACAGAATGCACCCTGAGAAAAGTCATAAATCCCATTAAACTGGAGAGAGAGATTAGTACACCAAGCGGGACAAATTCAATTCAGCTGGATCTTGGAAAGCCTGAGAGCTTTGGCCAGCAGAAACTTTGTGAAGTTTACTGAGAATAAACACGAAGTTCTGTGCCCATGAAGATGAACTCCATGCAGCAGTAGGGGCTGGGAAGCAACTGGCTGAACTGTGGGAAAGCAGTGGGATGTGGTGGCTGCTGCTGGGTTGAAAATGAGTCAGTGATGCATTTTCATTGCAAATAAGGCAAAGGGCATAGTGGTCTGCATTAAGAGTATGGCCAGCAGATCAGGGGAAGGTGTTATCCTTCTCAGCATTACTGAGTACTATGCTTCTTCAGTTAGTTTTGATGCTCCTCAGATGAAAAGCATGATGTTTGGAATATATAGAGAGGCTTACTAAGGTGATTTGAGCCGTGGGACCCATAAGTAATGACGAGAGACATAGGGAGTTGGGCTGGTGTAGTCTGGCTTAAAAATGGGGCAAGGGGACAATCCTTTACAAGTCTGTAACTGCTTGAAGACAAATTACTCTGGAGCTGAACTCTTATTAGTTGCAGATCATAAAAACAAGGAGCAGCTGTCACAAATGGCAGCTCAAGAGGTTCAGACTGGTCATTAGGAAAAAGATTTTCACCAGGGAGTAGCACAGGACTTTTAACATGCCACCCAGAGAGGTGGTGGAATCTTCCCTTGGAGGTTTTCAAGGCTCAGCTGGACCAAGCTGTGGGAGACCTCATCTTGCACTGGTGACAGTCCCTCTTCAAGCAGAGAATTGAACTGCTGATCTGCAAGGAATCACAGGGTGGTTTTGGTGATTTTGTGTGATTCTGCCCAGGAGAGCAGGGCTGTGCAGTGCAGAGGAAGAGTTTTGTAAGGTTGTGGCATTTCCGTGTCTGCAAGGGTGAATTTGGAATGGTGAACAATGGAAGTCCTTCTTTTACAAAGACTTCCTCCCTACCATCAGCTTGAAAGGTATCCATCTACTGGGCGTCCATAACTCTGTGTGTTATGTGGGTCTATCTTACTTAGCCATATTCAAATTTTCTGCTCTTTTGACGTGCCTCGGAAATAAATACCACAATGTTCACATGACCATAGGAATCCAAGTAATTTGTATTTTGTTTGAATTATTTATTGAGCATTATATCTTTTGTAGCCATTGCTTCTCTCTTCGCGGGTGTTCTGGGAGCTGTAGAAATGCATAGAAATGTGTTTTTCAAATTAATTTGTGAAAAATAAGAGAGAAAGATGAGAAAATTAGCTGTCAGGATCATAATAGATCTGTTTTCACAGATCAGTGTTGATGATTGCTTGTTTTCAAGAGAGTTGATCGTTGGTTTAGATTTGTGATTGAGTGCTGCAAGATTTAATTGAAGAAGCCACCTCATGGAAGGGGGAAAAAATAGTCCACTAAAAGCCAGGATAATTGGGGGTATGATTTTATCAGTAATGCAAGGTAGCTGCGCAGACAGAATGGGGTCAGCTGTTGACAAGATAGAAAGAAACACCCTAAGTCCTGGTTCCCCAAACCCACAGCCCAAGTCCCATTGCCAGATTCCTGTGGGTGGGAATTTCCCTTGAGGCTGGCCAGGAAAAGGTGTTGTAATGGGATGTTGGTCATCCTTTGTGGTTTATGAGGCTCCCAGATAAACACTGATGTCAGCTGCATCGGGGTAGGAACGTGCAAGTGTGCCTGTATCACTTCAAGGCTGATTCCAGTCCCAGACCAGTTTTATTTCTTTCACTGAATGCCTGAGCCAAGAAACCCTGCAGGCCTGAGTCAAGCCAGTTTAAGGGGATCAGATCTCATTTAGGTTGCTTGGGATTATGTAGAGAACAGGAAAAAAAATGCTAACCCCTAAACATTTTATGTTCTTAATCCAGGAGAAGTTGGCTTGGAAAAGCCTGGGTTTAAACCCTTGACTTTAGCTTATGTAAGCTGAATAAGGTCCTACACCTTACTTAACATGTGGTCGTGGTATTGCATTTTCTCATTCAGTATATTTCTGTGAAATACTTCTCCAGACTGCACCTATGTGATTAAAATAGGCATTGCTATTGATTTACTGCATTCCTCCTTTTTGGTAGAGTGCTCTGCCATAAAAATAATGCCATGTAGAAATATGGCTCAGAGTAGATGTGGATTTCCTTCCTGGGGCTGGGATTGCTATAGCAACACTTCCCTCCAAACCGTGAGTGTAAACTACAAAAGTTGCCACTGATCTTATATGTGGTAATTATAGCTGTATTTAGCAATGAACTCCTAATGTCAAATGAAATAAATAATTGCTTTTCCTATTCATCCCCCACGAAGCCTTGATCTTCATTTCAGCAAAATAATTTTATTTTTAGGAAATTCCCTTTATCAGTTTTTCAGTAAGTTGTTGCTAGATGGGAACAGAATTTTTCAGTCTCTGAATTTAATATGTCTATTGAACATATTTTTAAGTGTCAGCATTCAGTGTTCTTGGTAGGAATGTCTTTGCCTCTGCTGGATAAATTTTCACAAGGGGATAATTAGGACCTAGCCTAGATCTCAGAGGAGACAAATATGAAAAAAGGAAATTGTTGACATGGGGGAAATGTATTTCCAAGAGAATATGTTCCTGACAAACATTTCTTGTGTTAATCTTGTGATGCCACCTGAGCCAAGAGCGTTCTGCAAGCCGGGGAGTTTCCACGCTGCGAGGCTTGAGAGTGCAAAATGCAGTGTGGTTGGACTGGGTCCTGGGGGTTATGGTAACCTGGGGCTGTGTCTGCTCTGGCACTGCATCCAGGCAGGTGTCTTTCAGTAAGTCAGAGCTGGGGGCAGGTCAGTCATTTCAGGTGTCAGCCTGTGTCTCCTGCTAATAAGGAGACCCTGTGCTCCCATCCTTAATATGCCTTTTGCCAATCATCCTGGATATGCTGCCTGAAAGTGAACTATATTTGGCTGGAGCCAGTGAATCTCGTTGTTAGGCTGCATCCATAAACCCACAGGCCCCTAAGAATTAGAATATACGCACCTGATATTAGAATACATAAACCCTGTGCATTATGCAAGAGCATTTATGAAATGAACTTAAAAACTACGGAGTGACAGCAGCTAAGGTAAGAGTGCAATCATCCCCATATAATCACATTTTGATCTAGAAGCTGAGGGTCATTTTTAGGAAAACAAAAACATAAATCAGTTTGAATTCCTTGAGTATGATCTGCTGTTTCTTCTCTGAGTAGCCGAGCTGGGTTTGCAGCCATGAGAGATAGACAGTTTTGAAATAAATTGTAACCTTACCTGGATTTCTTGATTCTGTTTGCCTTGTAATATACGGCATGTTGATTTTAAATTCTGCTTTGTGCTTAGACTTTGGACTGGGTTTTATTTGAGAGATTGAAGGCTCTTAAGCTGTAGTGTAAATACAGTTTACTGAAGGACCTTTGCCCCCACAGAGTAGGTGAGAAGTGTTTTTGGGCCCCTTGTACCACAGCGATGCTGTTAATATGATCCCACCCCTGTTGTGAGAACAGACTGATCTCAACCTCAGGCTGTAACTTAGTTGTCCCTCTCCTGAAATTGCCCCTGCAGAAGACCCCCTAATACCTCTGTCCCGGTGTGCTTGGCATCCTAGACCATAAAGAAAAAAGAGATTGTTGCTATGCCGTAAAAACATGTAGGGCAGAAGTAAAATCACTCGTTGAAGGAGAGGAAGTGCAGCATATGGCTAATGCTCTATCATTGCGGAGCATCACATTGCACAGATCATCTTTTGAACCTGAACGTGTTTAAAATGGAGCTGGTTGCTGTGTGACTTAGCAGCACTGTGTGGACATCTCAGGGTTGTCAGAAACGCACCAATGTCTTTAAATCTTGTAATTAAGCTGGTTACAAGCTGGTTATACCAGGAGTCAGCATGAACGTGTAATAAAGCGTACAGTCTGCTGTGGTTTTGGAACACTGTTTTTAATGGAAGTTTTATATAAACACCAGCATGGCATTACAAAGTATAACATGGCATTTGTAGGCAAAATTTTTATGTGCTAAAACATACCTAAAAGTGGGTCCCAGAGGCAGTGAGCCACCTCTCACACAGGTCTGTCAAGTCTCTTGCTTCACATGTAAGACTCAGTCCATTGACCTCTCTTCCCTAAAATTCTGTATTGTAGATGGCTTCTCTCCAGCTCCAGGCTACTGCTTATGGTGAGTTGGTAGAGTTGGAGAGGTATCATTCCATGGGACTGTGCTGCAAGCCACATTTTTCCTCCTAGCAGAGCCTACCTGTGAGGTGTTGGGCATGGAATGCTCACTTTCCTCTTGACCTGAAAGCAATGCGTGCCCCACAGGACCCAGACACATCACATCTTTCTGCTACGCTAGTGCAGAGTCTGTCTTTCCCATTAGTGTGGGATAGCCTGGATCATGTCAATTTTGTGATTATTTTTCAGAGTAATAGATTAGATCTGCAATGGAAGTTCAGCAGAGTGAATGATCTGTGTTGGTTTATGGTAACTGGAGATTTTTGGTTCACTTTTTTCCACGTTTAAAAAAGGTGTTTGAGTAAAACTACAATTGCAGAGAACTTGGTAACCAGACTGCAGAAATCTTTTTTATGCATTGGTGCGGGATAACTTAGGGGATCAAAAACATGTCAGGGTTTGCTCTGATTTCCTACTAGACAATACAGCATTTATAACTTTAATATCATGACCACAGCAGCGTTCTTTCTAAGCCTTTAACTGGTGCTTCAGAAGACAGGGCTGTATCTGTAACTTCTGCTCGGCTCACCACCTTTCTCGGCCGTGAGTTCTGACCATGTCAAGTGGTTTGTTTTCGTAACTGCTAGGCAACAGCAAAAACCCAAACCACAGAGCATTATTAGAGCAGCAATCTGCTTTTCTGTGACCTTGTACCACGGGATGGAGTGAGGCTGCACACGCCGCAAGCTGCGGAAACACAACTTGGCAAAGTCTGAAGGCAAAACTTCCTTTGATTTTCTATTTTATACCATCTTGTTAAGTCTCCTAATTGTGAAAGCAGTCAGGGTGATTTTATGAGCCAGAATAATCCAAAAGCTCAGTAGAGGTGGTGTGTTGTCCCACCTGGTAGTTACATGGGTAGATCCAATGCCTCTAAAGTGCCTTGCATTTCCTTTGAATGCATTTATGCTGCAAACTGGAAGGGAAGTGCATTGCAATGCTGGATGTAAGTTTATTAAACACTCAATTGTCATTCAGGCATTAAACTTGTCAATTGTAGTAGTTTAGACATGTTTTTAAGTTGTCTAAAATACATCATTTTCTTGCTTAAGTAAGTGTATTAATTGCTGTGTAAATACACCTGTGCAGGAAACTATCACTCTTCTTTTTAAATTTGCTCACTGTAAATTCAGTTTTATTTAATGGACCCCATAAACTGAGCAGATGAGTTGGGAGTACATAACATTGGAGCCCTTCCTCTGTGCCTGACTCATAGACATTCTGATTCAGCTTCAGGAATGACTCTCCTTGGATACTGTTATCCTCAAGTGGTACTAGTTTTGCCAGGCTTGGCTGTTCAGGAAACATAAATCATGTCCTCAAAAACCATGAGAAAGTACGGAATAAGAAAACAATAGGACAAATGAGCAAATCTGAATTTGTGAGCTTCAGTCTTCTTGCTGCTGTAATTAAGGCTATAAGAGCAGAATTCCTGTGTAACCAGGGAGTCCGGGAAGTGGCTGTTCCACAAAGACACTGCTGCAAGGATTGTTCTGGTAGTGCCAAGGATGGGAATACTATAAAATGGACATAGTCTGTAATATACTTTAGCTGTAGATAACATATTTAAATATAACATATTATATTTATAAATGGCTTGGATGATGTCTCCTGGTTCAGTATTGTGCAGCTTTCTCAGTACATAAGCTGTCAATTTATTTTGTGTATAAGCTGGGCAATGTTTCTTCCTTTTACTTAATTGAGGGAAGAAGCCACTGAAGTCACATAATAATTAATTTACTGCGAAAATTGTTATGCTCTGTGTACAAAACTTGCCTGAAAATGTTGTGCTTTTGACCTTCTGGGTTATTCTTGATGTGAAATACAACCACAGCTGACTCAAGAAGATCACGATGAGGTTCAACTGAACTCTGTGTAGTTTTTATTTTGATCTTTGTGGTTTGGTTGGTCTAAGGAAAGTTAAGCCCCTTGTTTCCTTTGAGCATAGTGTTCTTTTCCTTGCTGGTGTGAGCTCAAAGCTTTTACCATAACACTGAATTTGTGGTGCTCTGCAGTCAAGTGCTCTTTTGCTCCCTCGACTTTGGTTTCTTGTATGTTAGAAATAGAAAGGGATGAGAGGAGAACCAACTGGTTCATGTGTGAGCAAGAATCTCAATTTATCAGTCTTCTTACAACCTGTTGTTTTCCTCAGTTTCCATTTTGAGCTTGTCTTTTGAATGTTACCAGAGGTGGAAAGGGAAATATAGCGAGTTTTATTCAGCCTCACGTGACAATCATCTGTAAAGTTCAGCTTTAAGTAGTATATTTCTAAACAACTTTTAGCAAATTTGGTCTGAGTGGTTAACATTTCAAACTTGATTAACTTTATGTGTCTTCTAGTGTGAGATTGTAGGCATTGTGCAGTTTTATTTTCTAATGAACACCATTTAGCTGCTGGTGATGTAACCTGAATTAACCTTACAGCTCCTACAGTAATGCATTTCAACACAGTCATGGTGAATATAAAGTATAGCAGTCTTATAGGTAAGCATCTCTTGAGGGGTTTGTTTTGTTGGGTTTTTTTCTCTTGAGAAGAGAATGTTTGTTGTCTCTGTTCCAAGGCGTTCCACATCTAATGTGTAGTGTTTTGATTTACGAAACAATTCATTTGCATTTTCTTTTTCATTGAAAACATCATGAAGTGTAATGGTTTTAAGTTGCAAATTTGTACCAGCATGTAGTGCTGTGATCTTTGTTTTGACTATTTGCCACAGCCAAAGTGAAGTGAAATGTTTTGGAACATCTTGATTTTGCTGTCTGACAAGTTTCCCTCTAAGAGAAAGCAGATGGGTGTTCATCAGCAGGAAAAGAAAGGATGAAAGTCTGGAATGCGCAACAACAACCCTGTGAGCAGACACTCGAAGTGAGTGTCAGCGATGTTCTTTTCCTGCAGAATTATGCAGGTACTTGCAGTCTGTATCTGATTGTGATGTGCAGAGGTGCTGAAGTTCACTCCAAATGTGAATTTTCACAGGAGTTAAAGACAGCATAGTGTTTTATTTATTAGTATTTTACATTCAAGCATCTTGGGCTTTTGAATATTCCATGTCTTCTATTTACACCTGTTATTCGTATTCAGGTAAAGTCCTGTTGTCTAAACAGGTACATAAAATTCTAAATCTCTCTGATGTATAGCCATTTAAAACTTTATAATTTGTTTCCATTTGAAAGAAGCGCTTCAGATACTCTGTTGGACAGGAGCACTTCCCAAATTCATGGATTTAATGAGGTCATCCTGTCTTATTCTTTGCTATGTTATGGCATGTGTTATGTCCTTGTAATTCCCATACTAGCCCATTCATTATGAAACTTCAATGATTTTTCAGATGAGGCCAATAAAATTAAACCAATTTGTAGTTTATGAAGTGTAGTCGAGCAAAGAGAAAGTATGCGCCAAAAAAGAGTGTTATGAAATTTCTCTGTAATTGTTTTGAAGAGGTTCCTAACAACAGAGTCATTTCTGTAATGCTCTTTTAAACTCTTCATGCTCATAGAAAGTTTAAAAAATTATGCTCTAGCATGAATTCTAGATGTAAGAAATTCAGGTGCATCAGGGTTTTTTGTAAGAAATGGGTTCAGAGAATAGTACTTGAAGTGGAAAGCCATCCTGACAGCTAAGGAGTGTTTACAGCAGCTGTGTATAATGTCACCTTGTCTTAAAGATGAGTGCAGTCTGCCCAGAAATAACAAAAGGACATGAACTGCTAGGAGAAAGAAGGTATTGCCATGCTGGCTGAGGGATGCTATGGTTTTGTTGGAGCAAGAGTGGGAATTCAGTACTACTCAAACCAAAGACCCCCAGCACCCATTTGAACAGACTGAGGGCTGTATCCCCATATGAGCTGCCTTATTTCTTCCTCTTTTACTTGTGTGAGCTTTTATTAGTGCTAAGCTTGCAACTTCATGATGGACTTGGAAAAATCCTTCCATTTCATGCCCCAGCCTTCCTGAGATGAGCTTGCTGCTTCTGATGTGATCTTCCAGTGCCAACAGGAGTATCCTGCTCATGAGGTTTTTCTGGTTTGGTTTGGTTTTGCTCTAATAAGTGGCACACTGTTATGTAGGCTATGGTCCATAGCATGCTTGAATTTGGTAACCTGGCATTTGGGAAGTTTGGAAGTCTTCTCGAAAGAACATTAATTTAGAGGAGATGTATATACATAATTTCTTTTCCTGTAATTGTCAAAAGGTCAGCAGTGTGCCAAAATAAAACCACAAAACCTGTTTTGCTCCAGGAGAAGTGACACACACTGTACCCTAAAGTACAGAAAACAGTGTCATTAATTACAAAATTGTGCCTTGGGTGAGTCTCTGGTGAACCATTGACTCTCCTTTGCTGAATTGTGGCTGCACTAATTGCCGCTCAGCTGTCCTTGCTAATTTGCAATTAAACCTGATTTTGGATGTGGTTTGCTTTGGGATTTTTTTGGTGGTGGGTTTTTTTCCTTTGCCAAATAGCAGATTAAAGCAAAACCGCTTTTATCCCAGTTGTGCAAAACATGTTTCAGTGTGATCCAAATCCAGTGGGTGGTTGACCACCAAGAGGAGCTCCACAGCTCTGTGCTTGTGGAGCTGGTAAATTTGGGGTGCCACAGACGATGTTGTGGAATGGGTGTTAAAAGCAACCAGCTTCCACTGAGCATTTCCCTCCAAGGCAGAAGTTAAGGCACTGTAAGAAGGTACCAGAGTATGAGTGGCTCCTTTCCTGAGCCACTGCAGATCTTTGCAGATATTTCTGGGTATGGCTCTGGGACAGGAGTGGAACTGGGAGGGTCGGGAGCATCCTCCGTCGCTGAGCGCTCGAAGCTGGGGCTCAACCCAAAGTGGTTGGCAGGAAGCAGAGCAGTTTGTGAGGAGCTACCTATGCCAAGAAGTGAGTCTTTCTTTTGAGGTTTGGCTGGGGATGCCAAACTCCTGGAGGGCAGAACTGCTGACATGGTGAATACCGAACTGCTACTCAAAGCTGAACAGCTGATATAAATGGGAGATGAGAGCGCAGTGCTTTGCAAAATCCATGTGTTTAGCTCTCAAGGCTGTATTGGAGAAGATAAGAAAACAGAGAAAGACTGAAGATGCCACTTCCACTAAACTGTATGTCTGTATCCTTTAGAACTAAAGCTTCGCCCACAAAACCTGGTAAATGTGCATTTGGAAATTGGAAAGGGCAGCACCCTCTCCATAATTCCAAACTGGGTTTGAAGCTGAGCACTGCTGTATCGTTGCTGTGATTCATGAGAACAGCTAAAACCTAATAACATTATGGAACACAGTCATATCTCTCATGGGCTTCCTTTCAAACAACTGAACAGGTTTTTACAGCTGCTGTTAAAAATTCATCTCACAAGTCAGGCTCTGGACACAGATAGAAAAGTTAGGAATTTGTAATTTACTAATTCTAAATTGAACTGTGCAGAAGAAAATGGGAAACTTAGAAAAGTCAGTTTGCAGGCTGACTTGAAGAGAATGTGATAACTTGGTTTGTCGTGCTGTCTTAATGATTTTTAAATCCGAACTGTTTCTGACTTTGTAAACATCAGGTGATTTCTTGTCATAGGTTTCATTTGACCAAGACCTGCCCCCAGTAAGTGCCAGGGAGAATCAAAACAAGTGTTTCAAAGTCACTATTATTCAAAATGGGCCCTTTGAAACTGTTTTGACACTTGGCCGGGCACCCAGGCACTGTGTTTTACAGCCCAAGCCAGTGCATTTACATATATGGCAAAGGGAGATCTAATAATCAGCTCTGCTTGGAAAAATTCCACTAAAGCAAGTCTTGCAAATGTTCTGCTCTGGCACATTCCTGCCCGTCTCTGGAGGGTCTGCAGCACCCAAACAGTGTCACTCTGTGGGCAGTGCCTGCCCTGGGACACTGGGCTGTTTGTCACTGAGAGGGACAGGGACAGAATCCTGGGAGCCACAGCTCATGGGAGGCTGTGACCTCAGCCCTGAGGTCTGCAAATATCTCCCACCCAGGGTGACGGAGCACAGAGATGGGAAGGTCCTTCCCGAGCATCCTTGAGTGGCGTGCTAAGATATTCGTGGGTTTTTGTTGGGAGGGGCAGACTAAATTCAAAAACTAAAATTGCAGGTATTGGGCATAATTCAAGTTTTTTTGGTTATTGTTGTCCGTGGGTTTTGTTTGTTTGTTTTAATTTTTTTTGAAAGGGTCGTGGGAGTTGCTCTACTCCTGAAACTGTGCTATTGTATGTTTTGTATTTCCTGAAATATTATATTTATTTCTTAAGAGATTATTTTGTTTGTATGAGTAAGCATAAGAAATTACCAACAAGAATACCCTCTTTTACCATATTTTGAAAAATTTTCACCATAAAAAAGAGAAGGAAAGAAGAGAAGGAATATCTTTTCTTTAGGTCCCAAGTATTATGCAGTAAGAAGTGTGTGAGCTTCTGCCAGGCTTGGTATTTTACGTTTCTGGAAGAAGCAAAGAAAAGCAGTAATTCTTAATATGTGTGCAGCATCCCTGCATGACAGACCTAATAGAAGAGACCACATGTGACAACAGCAACACCACAGGAGCTTCATCTTGTGTCTCGGTGGTAATACATCAAGGTTGTTGTGACCTCTCTCTCAGAGAGCCTGAAAAGATGTGTGTTTTTATTTAATGGTAGCTGTTTTTTTTGTTTTGGTTTGGTTTTTTTTGAGGGGGGGAGGATTCTTTCATCTTGAATTCTTGTTTTATTTTATATTTCTCTCTAAATGGTGCATCTACCTAAGTAAAAAAAGAGAAGTGTTTTTTTGTTTATTTATAAATGCTGGCATGAAAGCTTCAAGGGGTGAGGCTCAGTTGAGATAAGAGTCTGTAGCAGTGATAACATGAGAGCACTCTTGAATTACAACATCAAACCTAAGGGCAAAGACATGGAAAATTCAAATAAGTACCAAGACTTGTCATCTACTCAATTTACTGGCTGTTTTATGTGTTTCATATTGCCCCAAGCTAGGATGACATGGAACAGAGCAGAAGGTACCAGCATCTAAAAATTCTTACTCTCCCTGCCTTCCATTCTCAACACCTGGTGTGGTGCACAGTATGAATCTGTTTCTTTCCCAAGCAGTAAATTGATTAAATTGGCATAAGCAGCAATTGTGAACTCTTTTTGATTTGTGGAAATTAAAATATAATAATCTCTGTATATTCTTTCTACCTCTAGATTTTGGCAGCGATTCATAGACCCCCCATAGGAGTGGTCTTTGGCCACAGTCTAGGGTACCTGGATCAGTGGCAGAAAACCAGGAGAGAGATGTCAGGAAAGAAGAGCGTTGTCTGCTAATTTGGTAGTGTCAGGCTGAGAACATCTTTATTTTAAGCTATGAAAAGAGTGACTTCAAGCAGGGAAAACTGAGCAGCTGCTCGTTTCCTGGCTAGTCCTTCAGAGCCACTGATTTCACAGGTCAAAGGCTGCTACCTGGAGTTTTATTGTCATTAGCATGCAGGATGTGCACATAACAAACCCAGCTGCTGAAGATGGTAAGAAATTGACTGTTTCGGGCACCTGTCCTGTCTGCCCACCAGCTGGAAGAGAAAATGAGCTGTTTCTCTTTTAAACTTGAGAGCTTAACTAAATTGCTTTCCCATAGCAGCTGGAGTACCTCTGTGAAAGATGAAAAGTGGGAAGACACGGAGAGCTGGAGGCATTTGCTGAATGCTCTTTTAAGGTGTGTCACAGCAATACTATAGAAGAGTGGAAAGCTTAATTAGAAGTTGTTAACAAGTTGTAAATCTTTCTTAAAAATAACTCTTAATGTGACTTCCTAATTCTACCTGCCCGGGTACAAGGAGTAGAAGCATTTCAGGGTATCTGAGAAACGGGAGGAATCCTGCTGTGATTGGCTTTATATATAACAACGTGTTTTCCATAAATGAGATTTATGGGAAGTTTTTCCTTTGCTCTCCCCCTTCCCCAGAATGTCCTAAATTAAGCAGAATTGTGTTATAGATTGCTGGCTTATGCCTCTTCTTTTAATAGCAGATACTGAATGGATTTTTTTATTTCTATGCATGTTTCCCTACTAGCAAAATAAGATTAAAAATACATAATATTTACAGCTATGCCTTTTCTTTCCCCCCGGGTAGCTGTTATAAAAGCTCATGTGATACTGTGTCACACTGGGTGTGTCAAGTATGTACACACAATCAGTTACAAAACTGCCTTACATAAATCATTGTTCCTGTTAAAAGGTGTTAAGTGGAGCTAATTGGAATGTATTCTCATCCAGACACGCATACTTTCCCTGTCAAAATGCCCTTCCTTCCAGGTGCTGCTTTAAAAGAGTTGGGTTTTTCTGATCAAGAGCTGTGTCCTTGCTTTGTGCTGGTGCAGACTTAAATGGTGGGTCCTGGGCCCATGGAGCAATTTAGTGATGCAAACTGGAAAACAGGGTTTTCTGTAGCTTTCTGCACCAAGGAGGTGAACTTTCTGAAACAGATTAACTGCATGAAAAACATTGTTTTTCTCTGAAGAAAAACAGCTTGGTTTTTTTTTTTTGCCAGCCATAATGTCACCTCCTTGGTTTTTTGAATTTTTTGTGTGGATTCTTAGCTGGGCTGAGAATTGTGCCTTTTCACCTCTGGAAGGGATAGTTTTGCTCCTGTAAACAGACAAAGAAATTGCAGTCTTAAATCAGACAAAGGAAATTACCTGATTCACAGTTACCTCCGTTTGGTAGGCACTGAAGGCCAAATGCATACAGAATACCAAACTGTATGAATACCAAAGGAAGCCTCTTAAATCACTACAAAATTATTAGCACCAAAATTGGAGCTGTAAGTTGTTTCTTTCAAGAAGAGGCTACAAGTTAAAGGTCTTTACTGGGGAAAAGTGTATTTATGCTTAACAAACACTGTGCACTTAGGTGACATCTTTCTGTTGTTTGTCCTTTTTGCTTAAAATACTGGTAGATATGTCTCAGTGTAAAACCTCTGCCTGCCAACTAGTTTTCATCTTCTTTTCCCACCTGATCAATGGAGTAGTAAGACTGTAATTAAGAATTAAAGTTATAGGGGCTGTAAAGTAGGAAAGACTATGTATCTTGTGTTAGATATCTATAATATATTCTTCCACCCTTTTTTTCCCTCCTGATGCCGGACAGCAGCAATGACAAATGACAAAAAAAAAAATCCTGCACCGTTCCATATGTATCTCTGGTTGTTACGCACAGTCTTACCGCTCCCATTTTCATCATCCCACCCATAATATCAGCCTGAAAATGTAAACGTGCAGCTTTGATATTATCTGCATCTCTCCATGGCACAGTGCCTTCCTTTTGCCAAGTGCAGGACACAAGGTCATCCTGCAGCACAGAGCCTTGCTAGAATAGGTGAAGGTAATAATCACTGTTCCTCGAGGCATGAGCCTCAAGGCAGCACTTCAGCAGCAACCACAATCCTTGTATGATGCTGTGGTTTTTTATCCTGCTTTTTCATGAAGGGAGAAAGTGTTTTAGGTGTTAAATGTCAGGAAGAAACTGCTCGTCTTTGCACACCAGCAAGACAACCCTATCACCACTGGGCAGTGCAATACAAACTACACTACAGAGATGCTGATGGATGGATTTGGTCCACCTTCAGATTGTTTGGAAAATAAAATTGCCTTTCTGTCTATCGCCATTCTGTAGGTGCATCTGCACACACCCATGATAAGGTGAAGTTCCTATCATAATCTGGGGCACTTGTGAAACCCTGGAGGATGTAACAAATACTGTGAGATACGTACAGACCAAACAAGTTATATATGCTGCATGTGAGCTCTGCAGTACTACCTGTGGCTCACTGGGATGTTTGAGGGCAGTGTCACAATCACTCCCTTGCTCTTGTAATGTGAAGAGTTCAACCTGGTCTGTGTTGCAGGAGTGAGGACATGGAGAAGCAATGCAACTGGGGAACCTGCTTCCAGCATTCTGTTCCTCCAGCAGCCTCTTGTGGAAATGCTCCTGTTGTTACCTGTCTGGGTTATGGAGTCCTGTGTGCCAAGAAAGGAATACAGGGAGACCTTTGTTTTTCTGGTGGTCTCTGGCCAGCCAACCACTTTGCTCAGCAGATGCTTCCCAGATGTTGGATGTAGAATCATGGAGTTGGGGAGTGATTTGGGTTGAAAGGGACCTTAAAGACCATCTCACTCCAACCCCATGCCGTGGACAGGGACACCTTGCACTAGCCCAGGTTGCTCAGAGCTCCATCCAACCTGGCCTTGGACACTCCCAGGGATGGGGCAGCCACAGCTTCTCTGCCCAACCTGTGCCAGGGCCTGCCCACCCTCACAGGGAAGGATTTCTTCCCAATATCCAGTCTAAACCTACTCTCTGTCAGTCTGAAGCCATTCCCCTTGTCCTGTCACTCCAGCCCCTTGGAAATAGTCTCTCCCCACCTTCCCTGTGGGCTCCCTTCAGGCACTGCAAGGCCACAATGAGGTCACCCCAAAGCTGTCTCTTCTCCAGGCCGAACAATCCCACTTCTCTCAGCCTTTCCTTATAGGAGGGTAGGAGAATTGGGGTAATATAACAATGGGGAGCAGGTACTTCATTTTTCAACAGTCCTGTCAGTGGTAAATTCACCAAAAATGGTTTTCTTCTCTGGCATGCACAGCCACAGGCTGCTGCATACAAGTCACACTGAGGTACCTGTAACACTTTATCTTGTTCCAGTGGAGATGAGTCCTTCTTTTCTCTGGTTATTTATTGCTTGAGAAAGCTGTTTGTGTTTTCAAACTAACTGATTCAGTTTCTGTCCCTCTGTGTTTCTCTTTTACCTGCTTTCCATCCTTTTGCATCTCGTAGGCATGATTGCCATCACTGCCAGTTCCTTGCTGAAGGCCTTGAGAGTACTGGCTTGGTTAATAAAAGCTGACAGACATGGTCAGGATCACTTGGATCCTCTCAGGTGGCTGTGTCCTGGGCTTCCTCACCTCCCTGCTTTTGGGAGTGCAGCACGGAGGTGTTTGCATAAGACAGCAGAGATCCATTTGGATGTGACTCTGCTGCGTCCTTGTGCTGCGTGAGTGGAGCTCACCCTAACCCTGACCATCTAGTCTGAGGAGCAATACTCATTAAAGTCAAGTAATCAGTCACTCTTGGCATGTTGTTGGTGGAGTTGAGGGATGGGTGGGGTGTAAAAATGATGCCAACAAAGTTGGGTGCCACTGGTGGCAACTGAGTCACCATGTAAATGCCAGTACAGGGCTGCAGAATCCTAAAACTCTTGTGTGTGTGGCAAGTGTTCTCTCTATAGATGAGTGTTTTCGGAGGTGATCAGCACAGCTGGGAATGCCAGGGAGGATTTCAGATGACTGAGCACAAGGCATAGCAGGAAGGGAAGGTTCAGGTGAGTTGTGCCATCACTCCTTTCACATCAGACCAACAGAGCGTGCAGCCAGGTGTACATGAGCAGAACAGTGCCCACAGCCACCTGACCAGCATGAGATAGCACTGGGCCCTGGTAATGATATCTAAAATTAATATTCTTGGAGTCAAGATTAGCTGACTTCTATGTTTTTTTTATTATTATTAAAATTATTGTATCTTTGGAGTCTCCATGATCTTTAACTAGAGTAACATAACCCGGTTTTCCAAGAAGCTAAAATAGCAGAAGCTATAGAATACAGTTTGTAAGTTTTCCATTGGCTAAAGGAATGTTTAACACAGGAGATACAAAAAGGGAGAGTCCCTGCTCTTGACAGCATTTTGCAAAGATTGCAGATTATAGCACATCTATCAAGTGTCCTCCACCTTGCTACACCACAGCACGTGCACTGGCAGATAGGAAAAGCCTGGAGATAAATGAAGAGGCTTCATACCTGTGTGGATTGGCAGGGAGAAGCTAGAGGCCAAGCAGTTACTCCATGTTTTGATTTTCACACCCATCTGGGAAGGAGGAGGGAACTCGGGTGCTGATAGTTCAGGCTAAAAATATTTCTGTCCCTCATTCTGGGCCAGCATCCCCAGTTCTGCTCCCAAATTATGTCTGTGTGTGCAGGTGGGAGCTGGGCAGAACAAAAAGAAGCTCGTTCTACAAGTCCCCTTGCTCTTTTCCTTTCCTAAGCAATCATTATACAGGGTGGTTTTCTGCACTATTTTGAAACATGAAAGAAAACAAATCATCTCTGGGCAGATCATACAGGTGAAGGTGCAGTGGTTGGTAAGGACTATTTGCCAATAGAATTCAGGCTAGTCAGCATTTAGAGCAGTGAAAAATCAGGAAAAATCACTGGCCTGTGAATTTGAGAAGGAAAACTGTTCTGATTAAAACTGTCCAGGCTGTCAGCCCACCTCCTTCCAGGTGATAAATGTTAAAGCAAAGCTGTTTCCTTGTTAAAATTTTGAAGTAAAACATTTAGGGTTTGGGGAGATTTATCTCTCTCCTTGCCCTCTAAATAATTACCTGAAAGTAACAAAAAAAGTGACATACCTCTGGTAAAGCATTGACATCAACAAGACCTTGATTTTTCCCCAAGAAAATTCTAGTCAAAAGTTCTTGCTTGCTTCTAATAGCACTTCCCTATCAACTTCTATAAGAAACTATAGGTAGAAGTCAGTGGATGCATCAGATTACTCTTAAATGTAAGATGCCTGAGCTCAGTGCCAGTGATGCTCTTGTGCTGTCTGCAGTGTTTTGTCTGGCACTGAGTTAATATGCAATACAGAATTAACACTGCATGAGCAGCCTCTTCTACAAAATAAAAGTGTGCTCTCATGAATGTGGCAGGGCTGTAAAGAATGAAGGCTGTGGATGCAGATCTTCATCTTCCGTATCTTTCAACACTACATGTTAGGGTCATCTGCTTGGTAAGATCTTCACCTCTCAATCCTTTGAGAGTTGTTTCATCACTCTGGAGTACTCAACCTACAGCACATAATTAAGATACTTTTGAGAACACCTATTTATTTTACTGAATGCAATTTAGTTGCTTGTCTGTCTTGGCTTTGCAAGTGAGATTGTGGCTCTCTGAGATCTACTCATTCATCTGCTCTGCTTTGCTTCTCAGTTTCTGCTTGAGGAGCAGATACCAAGTCATGTGTTGGTCTGTCTTCCTTCCACACCAGGACAATGCCATAGCTGCTCCATGTTGTGTATTAAATCAAGCTTGTAGACCTGATTCATCCCAACAGATAATAAGGAGCACAGGTTCTATTCTTTGGTCAGCCAGGGGAAAATTCTCACCTTAGGAGAACTTCCTGCATAGCCAGCCAGCTGTTTTTTGAAACACAGTCCTAACCCTCAGGGCTGGAAAGACGTTTGTCAGCCAGCTGGGAATCAGAGCATGTGTCTCACTGCCCTCACCTCAGTGATGTTTCATTACCCAGTGCATCACAGTCTTCCTGCTCCTACACCAGTTTTTTTGCAAAACTTTCATTTCCCCCTCACTTTTGCTGGGATCCCTCATCTGTTTTATTTCCAGGAAAGCACTGAATCCTGACAGCAGTCAGCTAAGGTTCAGTATGGATCAATCTACGAAGAAAGTCCTAGGCCAATTTTGGTAAAGTATTAGTTTGCAGTGGTTAAAGCACTTTAATCTCTGTAGTCAAAATCGTATCATAGCCATCTAGGTTTGACTCAATAACTGAGGTACCTGTTTCCAGGTGAATCAAGCTGGGGAGAGCCTTCAGTATGAGGGCTGATCTGTAATGACAGGCCTTAATGTCCCTTGTCACCATGCCCTTGATAAGACATTAAATAGACCTTATCGTAGGCTTAACACACTAACACTGCTCACAGTGCTGCCAGCTGGAATGCAGCCTCTAGGATGGGAAAACTCCTCCTAAACAGATACTCCAGAAATTAAACAAAACTTCTACCTTTCATTCTGTTATGAGAAAATCACCAAAATTCTAATAGTTTTATCTAAAAATATCATAAACTCTGGAAAAGGAAATGGGTGGGGTTTCCAAAATCCTGAATAGAACTCGGTTCTTCGGAAATCTCATATAGTATTCATGTTATCGGTTTCATCTTTCATCCCAACTGCATTTCTCCTAACCAGGCTGCATTTGTTTTCCTTGGGGGAGAAGCTTTTGTTGCTGTTCCATCTCCACGGGAAACACCGGTGCCCATGTGGAAAAACTTCTAGTAGGCAGAATTTACTCCTGTAGTCACGAAGTTTTCCTCATCAGAGCTTTTATCAGATTCAAAGAAGAGTTGTGACTAAGCAAAAAGAAGTTTTGTTACTTAAACTTTCCTCTGAATTGCTGAAAAAATCTTTCCTGGCAATGCCAAGAGCAGGAAACACCCACACCCCCCCCAATTGGCTTGGCAAACTCCTGGTGAAATCTGACAAGATTTGGGATGGGTTTTGGTGTGTGTGAGTGGGTTTTTTTCTTAAACTATCTTTACAAAACTTTGCTCTTTGGTGTTGCTGGTGAATAGGGCATGGTGACAATTAACAGGCAGGCCCAGGAAATGCCAGAGGCAGGGAGTCCATGTTGATACCTTCATCTGATAACAGCTTTATCTAGTCAAAGTATGGTTTGACTGACATAAGAGGGAAGAATTAGGGGTGTTCCTGATCAGGAAGCGAAACTGTCTCTCTGTTGCAGAGACCCATTTTCCTAAATTTAAAATGGTCAAAATAGTAAGGTGCTACTCACAGCTCTAATTATTCTGCAGCCCAAAAAGTTGCACGTACTCCTATTTGTGTTCTCTCTCTCAAATCACATCTGTTTGTTTTCCACCCATGGTTTTTCTTTACACAGATCCAAGATGCATCCAAACGCACTGCAAACAGCAGATGAGTTTGCTCCAAGTCCATTACTTTTGTGGCACTTGCTGGCTGAGGTGCTGCCTTTTCCTCGTGCAAGGAGATCGCTGTTAGATGGAGATGGAAAGAAAAAAGAGGGCTTAGAGGTTATGTTAACTAAGGGCACGTCTTTGCTACACCTTGGGCTGACAGCAGGTGGGATGATGTGAGCTGAGAGCTTCAAAGAGACGTCCAAAGTGTCAGCTGGCAGCATGCACCTGGCTTAAAGGAGCAGTGTTAATTAAGTTAATTAAGCAAGGAGCAGCGCTGTCTGGAGCAGATTTTATCACTCCTAGAGCTGGAAGCAGCTTGGTCACAGCTAGACCAGGGTGTCACTGCAGTCCTCTGCTGCTCTGTGGTCATTTCAGCGATGTAGCTGGTGTTCTTGCCTTGGTTGGTGGCTTGGATGCTACAAAGGAAAGGGATCTCTAAACTCATCTCTACAGAAAGCCAGCTGTTCTGCTTTAGTGAGTGTGTCATGTCTTTAGAGCACTGACAATGTTGGGGTTGCCTTTGGGCATTTTTGTTGTTTTGTAGGGAGAAGGGATTGTATTTGAGATTAGTTTGTTGTTACACTGGTGTTTTGGGATTTTTTATAAAAAAAACCAACAAAGGAACAGCTTTTTGTGTGTGACAGAAGAGCATTGTGTGAAGAGTGCTGTTAAGGATGGTAGATGCAGAATGATATGCGCTGGTTGTATTTTATTGTTTCGCAAACAAACATGCCCCTCCTCTCTAGTTGCAATCTGCTGATTTAGTCGAAGCAAGGTCTTCTTTCTATAACCTAGAAATATTTTAGAGTATTCATTGTCCACTGCCAGGGAGCTTCGTGCTTTCCTTCTTAGCTCTGCAGTCTCCCAGGACTCTTGAGTGCTTCCTGCTCCTGCTCCAGGTTTTGAGCTGGGGCAGGTAAAAGAGGTGAATATCTGGGAAAGGAGCAGGAAGGTTACAGGGATGCAGCTGGAGAAGGCAGGGATGCCAACCCCGAGGGGATGGGTTGAATGGTCTCATTTCTGTTTGTGTGAAGGATTTTAAAACTGGCCAGTGACCCAGCAGTCAACACGATGGTTGCTCACGTGCAGCTGCACAGGACTTGCCTCCCCTCACGCTCCGAGGGACCACAGTGGATTCACTGCAGAGAATCGTGGCAATTCAGCTGCTCTTGGTGACATCAGATTTCTGAAGAGCGCAGCTGGTGCTCAGCAAAACAAGTACATCCCCTGCACGAGGAGAGCAGGGACGTGCACTGACAGTGGTCCAGCCGATCAGGGAGGGCCCTGATGAAGAGGAGGTGGGAGCACCTTCAGTGCCACATGAGCTGTCTTGGGCAACAAGGATTTTTAGTCACCTCCCAGTTAAATGACTGTTGCAACTGAAAACAGGCAAATCCACGCCTTTTTCTTCCAGGCTGTTGCGAAAAAATGAAGAGGCGTTCCTGGTGGTGACAGGGTGGTCAGGTGGCTTGGAGATATGGCGTGAGTGAGTCCTTTCTTCTTTGGAAAGAATCAGTCCTCCACTGGCTGCATCAGAGCCAGGATTTTGGGGTCTTTGTGCATTTCTCCAGCTGGTAGTCTCGGAGAGGGATGGGGAGAGAAAGCATTGCTTGTATTTGCAGTCACGGTTGAGCATTGTCCATGGGCAGCTGGAAGATAAGAACCTTCTTCCCTCCTGAACTTCCTGGTCATTTGCATTTTGGTGGCAGGTGACGGATGGCAATGTAGCTTTTAGGGCAACCAGATAGATAAGCAAATGTGGAAAGCTGCCCTGCCTGAACAGATGTTCCTTTGCACAAACAAGTTTGGAAAGCTCCTCTGAACAGAGAGTACAACCAGATCACACTGTTTAATGACTTTAACTTTCATGTCAGAGAATTCAACAATTTTGAGGATGGAAAACTTCTAAAAGTTATCTAATTTAGTCAATGAGAAATACAATAAGCACTTACGAAATAAGTAGAAGTGACAGGCCTGTCATAAGATTTTATCCTATTTCTATGCCTTTCTAAGCACAGCAAGAGCAGTATTTTAATGAAGTAAAGAGTATTTTATTTTGTAGTGGTATTTGGAATAGAAAAGTTCAAGGAACGATTGCAAATACATGCTCAGATAAAATGGCAAATATTGCATCCTTATGAAATAAGTAATTTTCTAAGCTTTCCAACATTTGAAGTATTTCTTTAAAAGCAGTCAGATGCGGTCCCTGAAAGTATTAGTAAAGGCAATACTTCCCTGGCTTAAATGTGCTGCTGCTGCCCGAACCTTTGCAGGGAATTCTGACTCCGGATCTCATCCTTTGCATCGCACGGATGTGTGTGGGTGTAACCTCTGCTGATGTGCATGTGTGCTGCTGTCTTTGAATGTGCTTGCTAGACACCTGGCCTGTTCAGGAGTTCCTTTGTTGTTGTAGGAACGGGAACAGGACTTTATAACTCCTGTTGTTGCCTTTGGTGGATGAGAGTAATGGAGCAAGGTCCAAATGATTTACTACAGGATTAAGTATTTATGTTGTATCAGGTTTTTCAAAGAGCTCCCTACCTAACTGTTCCCTTATAAAACCTTAAATGAATCTGTTCTTAAAGCAAAAGGGTTCCCTTAATACTGCTAAAAGATTAAAACCAGAGTTTTTAGTATATACTTGGGGAAAGAGAAAAAGCCTGGTTCTCCAGTCCTACCTTCATGTGAAGGCAGTTCGAGGCTTTGCACAGATTCTCCAGGCACAGTTATCCAGCAGATTCTGTTCCTGAAGAGATGCCTTTCTGACTTGTGAATTAGAACAACTGTGGGTCTAGGCTTGGATTAGTTGGACTGATTGACTCAGATGCCCTCCCGGCTCTGGATGGAGGGAGTTTGAGTTGGTGCCTCCAGAGCAGCTTCACTGGCAGCAAACACCAGGCTTTTCGACCTTCTGGAGTTTCCAGGTGAATGTGGTATCAGTGCCTCGTGCTGTGTGGCACAGCAGCCTTCCCTTCCCAACACTCAGCTAAGTTCATCTTGTTCCTCCCTGAAGAGAGAGGCAGGCTGAGAACAGCTTTGTTGTGATGAGGAAACATCTCTCTGCTGTCTCTGTGCCTTAATGTTACCTGCAGATTTTTCTTTTGCCACTGTTAAGTTTGATGAAATGTGTACCAGCTGTCTGGGAGTACCAACAGCCTCCCTGAGTAGGGAGAGCTGCAGATATGTGGGTTTTTTGGATGGCTTTAAGTGTGTGTCATGCCCTCTGTGGCATGTTAACCAGGACAGGTGAGGAAGTCCTGTTTCAGATTATAATGACTCAGCATAGGTTACAGCTGGACACAGATCTCTGTTGGTGCCTTTCTAAACTAACTGTGGCTTTGGGGAAAGAATGGACAAACCATGTCCAGCTGCATTGACATTTTGGCTGTTTCAGAGTTAGAAGGAGGGCATGCAAGTCTCAGCCTCTGCAGAGTGGTCATATTGGAAAGTCACGAGTCACGTTATCATCCTGTTCCCATTTTCTTGCCTCTAAAGAGTTCTAACATGAATAAGGAGCTGTGTGCTTAATGATGCCTTTTGAGCTGATTAATTTTGCAGGACAAACTCCTTAGACTGGTCTTTCTGGTACAATTAGAAAATCAATATTTCAAGTGCATTATTTTTTTTTTTTATTGAAGACTCCTCAGATGTCAGTGCCTTTACTTACTCTCTCTTAACCCATGAGCTGCTTCTAGTCCCCAGCAAGCTCTGGCTCCACTTGTCACCACTTTTCCTCTCTCTTGCTTCTGCACTCCTGTCCATGGCTCCCTGGAGGACACAGCTGGTGTGTTAGACTGCATGCCCTGTTAATGCTTCCTCTGCTTCTCACCCCAGATTTGTTCTTCCTCTAGCTTACTCTGGAATCCCTCCTTAAACCATAGAATCATAGAATATCCTGAGCTGGGAGGAACACACAAGGATCATCCTGGTCCTGCACAAGACACCCCAAGAATCCCACCATGTGCCTGAGAGCATTGTCCAAATATATGTCAATGTATGTTAATATTTTTCTTGATACAGCAGATTCCGTCTGCTTGTAAAAACTGTAGGGGAATCAAAGGCCATTTGACCTTTTAACCAAAGGTGGCCTCCTTCAATCATATATAGGAAAAAACAGGATACAGTGTGCATTTGGGACATGTATGAGAAGAAATAATAAACAACTTCCTTTATTAATATCATAAATAATAACAAAATCCACTACCTAAATTCAGATGTATGTAGGGTCACTGTGAGGGCTCAGTGTGAAGCTGATTCTACAGGCAATTTGGAAAACTTCCATCTTTTCCCAGGAATATTTCATGGACCCTATTGACAGTTTGGGAATAAAGATGTAGAGGAGAAAATTTAATGTCTCTACGTTTTCCTTTTTTAGGGGTTCTTTCTGCAGTTTTCCCCTTGGCTTTCTTACGATGCATATGCACGATGCAGCCTGATGTTATTAATTGCCTTCAGAATTTTACTCAACAAGTCCTCAGCTTCTTCAGCAATTCCAACAGCTGTTTTCAGTTTCCCTGTTTTCTCTGAGCAGCTGAGAACAAGGATTTCCTCATAGCTGGGCAGTGACTAAAATAGTTTTGAGTCTGTTTTGTAGAAGTTTCTTGTTTTACAGTGTTCCTAACATGTCAAAGGGAATGCACCCAAAACCAGGGTCATCCACATTCCAGCCTGAATTGCAATCTTTTAGAAGAATGAAATTCACTCTAGCAGGTCTTTTCTGCTCCTTTTCCTCCCATGGGGTTTCTAACTGTCTCCTTTGATCAGATTCTTTATTATTCTATTAGATCAATAAGTCTAAATTAAGTATAACACTATTTCTCTACCTTACAGTGATGCAGTGAGCTGGAAAATGCTATATATTGCTTGGATTAGAAAAGAATAAAATACATGAGAAGTTACTAGAAATCACAAACTTTTGTGGATTTGACTTTGTGAAAATTAGTCCAGAAAGTGTTCAGTGACTAGAATCAGTCTAGTTGTTACAGGGTCTGGTCTAGCAGAAGCCATTCTAGAACTAAAAGCCTACATCATGAAGTTAAAGTAATTATTACAGTGGCTATTGTAATAAATACAGCCAGCTATCTCGCACCTTTAACAGTTCTGAAAGTAGATGGACATACCACCCCTTATTCCTTAACTGTGGAATTCCCCAGAATATGTGGCAAAGCCAGAGAGTGAAAATATGAAGCTGTGGAGTTATATGAAATAATTTTCCTGTAAATCTCATTCCAACTTACACTGTTGCACTTCTTAGCAGCAAAGATGCATTTTATGCATTTTAAAGTGAAGTACTTAAAGTCTACCACAGCTATTCAGGCTACTTGGAAACACAGCTATCATAATTTATTATGGTACCATTTCTCTGCAGTCTTTTTATTTTTTCCACTGAGAATCCAAGAGTTCTGAATTTTAGCAAAGCAGGTTTCCCACTTTACAGGGCTTTTAAGTGTTGTATCTTTTCTGGTTTGACTTTGTGAAGGAAAAAAGAAAAGGCCAGGTCAGGCTGATGACCCAGGAAGCAGCATTTCATTGAAAGTCCTTTACAGCTGCCTCTGGAATGCTTTGGGGAAGCAGCAGTTTCACTGTTTATTTTAAAAGTGGAATATTAGAGAGCTAAAAGAAAAAGCACTCGGGGGAGAAGGAAAGAGATTTGCAGGAAAGGAGACAAACGCCCAGAGCAGCACAAGTGTGATGGCCAGTAGAAAGAGAGAGGATGATCAAGACAACTAGTAAATATTTCACAAAACAAAGGCAAAATATGATTTTTATTTATCTTCTACTGGTCAGGAAGATATTTTCCCTTAAAAACTTCTCAAAAACAACTTGCTTACCAATACCTTTTTGCTCTTGTATTTTGACACATCAGATTATCTTCAATTAAACCTCTGCTTTTATTTATATAGTATCTAAACCCCTGATGCATCTCCAATCATCTCTCTGCTCTAGGTGAGACAAAAGCTGATGTATTTCTTACTTTGTGTGCTCTTTCCTTCTCACCTTTTGGCCCTTTTTGGGATAGTGTCCGTAACAGTGAAGTACTATACACAGTCACTCTGCTCTTCCACATGAGCTCCCCATAGTTAAAGACCAAATAGTTCTTGTTCCTTGTATTTTCAGTGGGGAAGGAGGGAAATATCCAACAAGGAGAGTCAATCTCTTTCCATGATTCTTTGCTGTCTTTCTTTTTTGTATTTTGGGGGCTGTCCCCACTGCAGACCTTGAGTGAGGAAGCAGAACTTTTCTAGTGTGCAAAGGAGCCACTGGTCATCCCAGCTTCCCTTAGAAACCTTCATGGAAACATTCCTGGAGTAGTAAGAGTACATTCTGGGCTTTCATTCTGATAAAACAGCACTTCAGAAATATGTAAAACTCTTCTCCCAGGCTGAGAGGAATAGAACAAGCCAGCTCACAGGCTGTGGCTTCCAGAGAGCAGACAAAGCCTTTTTCTTTCTGAATCAGTCTCCCTGCTCGGACACTCCCTGATTTTAGTCATTTGGTAGCTATTTGGAGGCTATCCCAATGCTGGAGAGATAAAAATATTTCATTTGGGTTTTCATAAGCCTGTCATTAAGCAGGCAGTGTTCCCTTGGTGAAAGGGATTGTTTTCTGGGGAGCAGGTTGAGGCAGAAGACTGCGACATCTCAGGAAACCTGGCCAAAATAATTATTGGGCTCCATGGTAATCTATTGTTCAAAACCAGGAGTTGCCATACCAAGAAGCTGGGTGTTTGATTAGTACACAGGAAAAAAATAATGGAGAAATTGCATAACTCTATGAAAGTCAGTGGTTTTGAAAGTATTTTTATTTCTTTCTGGATAAGGTTCCTTATGTAGCTTGGAATAATTAGCTGCATTTATGCCTGTTTATAATGAAGTTAGGGGGTTTTTTGCCTAAGCTACAGGGTAATTTATACTGAGGTTTGGTTTTTTTCCCCCCATCATCTTCATGAGTGTTAATGAAGGCTGTTTTTAAAGCCTGTGTTCGGGGATGTTTGCCAGAGGTCAGTGTACCATTTACAGCACGCCAAGCTGAATGCCAGCCCAGCAAAGAAATTACCCTTCAGCTCCCCTTCCCCCCTCTGGGTTTGTCTTCTCCTTCCTTGTATTTTTTGAAGGAAAAATGGTACAAAGTGTTGTTATAATCAGAGTAATCAATAATTATAGAAACATAGAATGGCTCATCTTCCACTCTGGAAGTTTCTTTCTTCTTGCCCATCCTGAAGATGGTCTCAACATTTGCCTTTTGCTGTCCATGGGTCTGTTCTCAGTCTTCATGACTTTCCCAAAAATTGTTTGCTCCTGATGACATCAGCAAATTCATTCAAACCCCTTGGCTGCATCCCATCCCTCCAGTCCCATAGTCCATCTTCCTGTTCCAGGGGTAACACTTTGCTCCCCTGAACTCTGCTACGAGACACTGAGACCTGGGAGGTCTGAGAGCAGAACCTGCAGGTAAATGCTGGAAATTTATATTTTTTGCTCAGTCTTAGCAGAAATTTAGATTATTTCCTCTGCTGAAGATATGGTTTGCTATCCAGGTATCTGTGAATGGACATCAGGACTTCAGTAATTAAGCAAGAAACAAAAGAATAAAGTGATGGAACCTTTCTCAGATCCCATGCATTAGGGTTTGGCATTTTTTGCAAATAATTAATTATTCCCCTCAGACTGGCCAAAACTAGCTGTTCCTTGATCAGATTTTTAAAAAGGTTGCCATTATACTGCAGCGTAATTTGTGATTTGCCATAGTGCCACGGTGCATAAGCAAAGGGAAGAAGGCAGAAGGTAAAATGGGGAAACAAAAAAGAGCAGTAAGTAGAAAAAGAAGATCCCTTATGTATACTTTAACATACTGTATAAAAATGTATAATTTAAAATACTGTATTTTGAATATAGACACTTCCGTGTGGAGTTGATGAAAAGCATCTTGAACGGTGGAGAGTTTTACTTGACCTCTAAGTTGGAGTAAATCTGAAGTTGTTTTAAATCTGAATTGTTTCAAAAGGCTTTTTTTTCCCCCTTTTTTTAAAATTTTCAAAGTGAAGACTTTTAGCTTAATTTCTTTTTGCAGTTCTGGCTAATTTTCCTTCTGTGCTATACCAGGAGAGTGCAGCGCTTGGAGCATCTCCTGCCCCAGGATTCTCCAGCCTCTCTAACTGGTGTATTACCTGCTGTGAGAGAGGAGATGTGTCTGTGAGAGAATGAGCAGTGTATTTTATAAACAACCTAAACCAGTTTTACTTCCCACACAGGCACTCCAATGACAGCAGGTAGTAAAATGAAGTTCATCTTTGTGGCACAGTGGTGAGAGGGAGGAAGGAAGGATGAGAAAAGGCAGAGGCTGCTCCGTGATAAATGGGCAGAAGTCCCCAGGCTACTGGGAGAGAAATGTGAAATGGAGATGAACCTAGCGTAGTTTCACATGTTTAGGGAAAGATGTTGGGTTGCTTTCCCGGGATGCTCTGTCTCATCTGTCTCCTATGACAGTCAGCAAATCAGAGAGAGTTTTTTAAAGAACAGTTTGGGCAAAAGATTTGACTGGAAAAGACACGTGAGGAAAAATTTCATAGTAGAATACATAGCAGGCATTGATTGAGATGAAGTGAGAAGGAGGAATAACTAGAGCTGATTTAAAACTTGGTATTTCCTTCCCCCAGGGAATTCTGCTAACTTCAGCATTTCTCTTTATGCTGGATACGAATTAAAAATAATAAAATCTAATTTCTTTGTTAAAGTGGAGGGTTATGAAAAATGTTGCTTTTCAAAAAGGTGGTGTTGGGGTTTTTTAAAAGACCAGTTTAACATTGTGTCTTCCTCCACCAGTTTGGATGAGCCCTGGGAATGGCAATTCAGAGATCTCTTTGTCGATCACTGCGAGCTGGGGTCACTTTTCTCGTGGTGAATGACATGTATTCATCTCCTGCTCTTCATCTGGAAAGCTGTGGCAGAGTGGAGGTCCCAGCACATGCCAGGATTTGCATGAGCGTGTGTCACTTGGGACATGGTCCATCAGGAGGCACAACTGATAGGGATAATGTATTGTAGGTTTTGGCAGGGTGGAACATTTTGAGTCAGAAGCTGAGGAAGCCATGTGTCCTCTCAGAGGAAAACCACGGCACATGTGGCATTCTTAGGCAGAAAAAGGAAAGTAAAATACACAGTTTATTGAAGCTTGTGGAGATGAAAAGTATGTTTTATAAAGAGAGAAGTAGGACATTTATGCAACACTTCATAAAGTTCATGTTTAATTCAGTTCTGTCATGAAGATCTCCAGATCAGCAGGTGTGCTTCACCCATTGGCTGTACAACAGGCATCAGCTCTTACCCTGCAATGAATACTTCTGTGAAAGGGATATTTATTCATGGGGAATAGTGTTTAATCAAGATGATCTTTATGTAATTTTTAGGGAGAAAAGACCTCTCTAGTAGCTTGCACAAATTTCTCTATTGAGAGGCTGTAAAACACCTGCCCTAGGAATGACAGTAACAGGAAAAAGCCCAATTAGCTCATTTCAGGTGTCGTACTGCAAAGACATCAACCTGGTACTTGATTATTTTTTAGCCTGTGGGCTGAAGCGGCTCCTGCACAGGAAATGGAAGTCACAGTGGAGAGGGAATAGTGAAGTGCGGACAGGTTGGAGCTGGTCCCTTGTCTCACAGCCTTGTTTGGGTGGTCCAGCATTTGACCAGATCCCAGTGGAGACAAAGGCCCTTCCTCTGTCTCTGGGAGTTCCCCGCACTGATGGGTGGCACAGGCAGGAGACCTGGGGTAGAGATCACTGAGCTCCTTTCTTCTCAAGGTGTTTCATGCTGTTCTCCTCCCACCTTCCTCCCTACAATGCCCTGGGAGCCAAGGCAGGCTTGTTTCAATCCGAGCTGCTCAGTCTGTTTGCTTGGGATTGTGCTTTAAGGTCCTTACAGTAAAAGGGACAAGCTCTTTTTTGTACATAGTGACTGTGTCAATATTGTCCTTTGAAAGTGGGAGGACAAGTTTTATGAGTGAAACATACGTGTTTTCACTTGTTCTTCACTGAGCTTTTCAAGAAAATATGTTGGATACAGCTGAGATAGGTTTATTTTCTGTGAGGAGAGAAAGTAATTTTTATTCTTATTCTGAATGTCTTCTGGTTTCTTGCTTCACTGGCTGGTTTTGCTCTAGAGTAGGGCACAAGGAAGATACACAGCCTGAATTCTGTTTGCTCTGATGTGTGGAGAAGGACATGAAAGCATTGTATTACACTATTTCAGTGAAAATGAAGATATAATAACCTCTGGGATAAAGGGGCTTTTTCCTAGTCATTAGGAAAGGAGTGCTAAATTGTAACAGATTGTATTGTGAGCACAGTAGTTCTGCTCTCACAGGCTGAAACCTGAGTTATGCTGAAGTTGTGTTGTGATAAAGTGACTCACCTTTCAATTCAGCTGCAAATGAAAAATGCTAAACCCATTCTGCAAAGGGCAGTGTTTATCCTCTGGAAATACCCATCAAATAAAAAGCTCATCTGCGCTGCAGTGTCATCTTGTCTGGAGCTGTTGCAGTTCTTCTCCTGTGTTTCATTGTGTGCCATGACCGCACGTGTCCATTGTGTCCCAGAGCTATTTTATTTCCTAATAACGAAAGGCTTCTCTGCTTGCTGCAAACCTTACAGCACGTCCCTCATAGCAAACAGAAAGGAGGGACTAGCTGATCCCTGTACTATGCAGTAAATTTTCTTACGTTACTAGAGAGTTGGGCTGGCTTTCCTGACTAAACTAACTCCATGCAGATTAGCTTCTGTAAGAGCTGATTTTTTTAATTTTTTTTTTCAGGTAAGCCATGTTCCTAAATCTTTGCCCTGTAAGGGATGCTAGACCTTTTCTTCAATTTTGGGCTGGGATTTTCCCTTTTAAGTGATCCCCCTCAGTCCTCACTTCTCCATTACCAGCTGACTCTCTCATAAAAGTGGTGGTTTAAGGCTACCAGGGATTTGTTTTATTCCTTCTTGCTTGGTGGCCATGGTGGTCTATTATAAGCTTCCCACTTCAGAAGGCAACACTGCAGGTTGGACTGAAAGGTCTTTTCCATTCTAAGTGATGCTATGATTCTAAAAATAAGGGGAAAGAAAAGGAAGTCTCTGAAGAGATGTAGCAGAGTAATGGCAAAACACCCGTCATGAGGATTTGGAGTAGTCTGAAATTATTTGAGTGAGGCATCATACAAATCCTGGGGAAAGTGGCTATAACTGTTATGATTGTTAAATGTTAAAATTGGAGTAGTTGCTGAAAAAAGGTAGATTAAATGTTCCTGCTGACAGGCCAGTGCTTCAGTGTGAAGGCCTTGGTAATTATACAAGGCAGAGTCTTGATTTTTCCTGCCTCTGCCTCATCCCACCACTGTCCTGCAACACCCTCTGCAGTGCTGACACAACTCTTTACTCAAGCTGCATCGTAAACCAGTCCAGTGTATTTGTTTAATTCACAGCTTGATCCCATAAGATTTCTTCCTGCACAAGTGAAGGGACAAGAAAAATTATGGCCTGAGTTGCTAAGGGTAAGAATTTCTAGAAAACCTTAAAGCTGCTGCCAAAACCTCTGTGTTCAGGCGCAGTACAACTTCAGAGATTCATAAAAGAGAGCAACTGAGCATCAGTGATGATTTTCCCTTCTGAAATACATTGCACTGATTGTCTCGGTCTTGCTGTTGGAACTGAAGATGTGTTGTAATTAAGGCTGACAAATACACACATTTAGCAAATTAATTGGCCCAGGCTCCGTCTCAGAGTTAAACTTCAGGTCTTGTAGATCTGGAAGGATCAACCTGTTATAAGAAATTTTCCTGTAGTGTGAAGATGATCTAAGAACTTCTGTATCACCTACGGGCATTGCTGTGCTATACAGTCATTAGTGCTACTAATTGCTTTTATGAAGCACTTGGCACCTGGCAAACTTGACACCTCATAGCCAGCTGGGAAGCCTGGCAGTGCAAAGGTGCCTTTCTTCTATTTTCCCTTCACTTTTAGATTGTAGTTTTTATTTCCTGTCACTGTTTCTGATTTACTTCAGTCTGTGAAATACTCAATATAAGTTCTTTCTGTTCTGCTAAACACTATGACTTTCTAACTTGAATTTAAATGCTGAAGTTTCTGTAGGTCTGGAAAATCTAGAAAAATCCCTCCGACTTGTAGGAAATGGATCATCTAGTCTCTTTAGATTTAATCTCTATATGTTCTTTGAATTTTGGAATCACTCTGTTGCATTTATTCTTCAGCTCTTTATCTTCTATGTCTGAACAGCAACAATGTTTTACTAGTAGATTTCAAATAGATCAAATAATTTCCAAATAAGTATAATCTAAATTAATTTTTTATTTTTCCCAGCACAAATCACCTGCACTTGTCCCTCCTGTATCTGTGTTTAAGCTTTTCTCTATCAAAAGATCCACACTGTATTCACAGGCACGATTTCTTTCCCTTCTGGTTATTCAGGACTGTCTCTCTTGCAGGACATCTCTGCCATTCAGTTGTTAAAATCCATGTTTTTTGGTGTGTGTTCAGTATAAAATCAAAGAGGAGGGATGCGGTGGCAAAACCTACGATGGATGTGGTGGCAGTTTCCCAAAACTCATGTTGGCTTCCAGTGCAAATTAAGGCCACCTTGCAGCGTTGCTTACTGTGGCCTCAGACACCTTTCTGGTAGAACAGGGATCCTTGGGTTTTACTGTTTCTCTGACTGCCACCTTTTTTCTCTGTTCATCCTGTTGGAAACGGGTCAAGAGAGAGACTTGGCAACAATTATAGCAGGGAGTCTCAGTAGGCTGTGAGTACTCAGCCAAGAAAAATTTTCAGGAAGCCAAATATGCTGAATTTTGGGCTGATTTGCACTGCTGGGGTAGGGGAATAAAAAAGTGTTTTTCTTAAAATAGCATTTTGTGCTACAGAGATTTCAAGAGATAAAATTTTGAGCAGAGCGAACCACCTCTCCCATTTCGTTTTGCTTTGCTCTCACAACAATAGGGAGGTCCTGCTTTTATGCTGTTAAAGTGGAGAGAAAAACCGATGTTACTGTCCTGTAGTACTTTACTGCTCTCTTTTCCCTGCGAGGTGTAGTTGAATGGGAGCCCTAATCTCTATGTGCTTATTTTAGTAAATATCTCTGTATTGCAGGAAGTATCCTGGTCTCAAAGACTACTTTCTGGCAAGGTCAGTGTATGTTTTGGCTGTTAATAATAAAAGTTTTTTCTTTCTTGTGACAAGTCTAGTGTGGATACACGCTACTTACCATGTCCCTGCCCAGCTGAGCTGTGTATTTTGGCAAGGAATTTCCAGCCTGGCAATCCGTGTGTGCTTCACGTTAGCCCTTCTTAACAGGACTCTTATCTGGACCTGAGATAAGCAGTAAGAAATCCAGGGTGGGGGGATATCTAGCAAATGTTGGAAGTGAAGAATTTGTGTCTGAAGTACGAGGACAGTAATGCAGTTGGTGACATTGGCAAGAGGACCTTGTGCCTTTTGGCTGCTGAAGCAAGGATAAAAGTTTGTTTACTGAGAGGTAGCTCCACACACACAGGTTGTTACACCACATGTTGATGTTCATTTTCACAGCATCTTCAGGATTTGGGCTCTGAACGCACGTGGAACTTTCACCAGATTGCAAAGATCCAGGACCTGAGAGATGTGGTTTAAGATGCAAATCTTTTGTGTTCTGCTTGGCACAAATTAATTAAGAGGGGGAGATGGGGCTTATTCTGGACATCAACATTTAGAATATGCAGGTTACAGAGGTGTACAGAATGAGGCTGCTTTGTGTGTCTGAGTGTGATAGAGCTGAAAGCACCAAAGCAACTTGGTAGTGCTTCAGAACTGGTAACGTTTGCTTGATATTTATATCTTCAGGCTGTGAGCTTTGCCTCCAAGATCGTGGCGTCGTACAAAAATTAAAGAGAGCATCATTTCTTGGAAACATGTAATAAAAAACCTGTTAACGGGAATTGAATCATAAGTTTGGATTTTTTTAAAATAGTATGGATAAATCCTTCTTTTTAGATGGGTCCTAAATACTTTTACCTTGGAACATAGCAATTTCCTGTCCCTACAAGAATAGAAAAGGCTTTAAAAAAAGAATAATCATAGGAGGCGTATTTATTTTTGTACTTCTCTGGTGCTGCTTGGAGTTGTGCTAATCTACCAACTCTGTGTGGTCTTGTGTGTTTTCAGGGCAGGAACATCCTAATCCATCTGGAGGAATTTCTTTATTTTATAGCTCATGCTAGGATGAGATTGGTGGGGTGAACCAGCATTGTAAAATTTTGATTTATTGTATAATTAAGATGGTAATTGTTGGCCAGTGAAAAATCAAATTAAAAAATAACTGAAAAGCTTTATTCAGTATAGGAGCATGTGAATTTTGAATGCAGTTTCTTCATGATGAGAAGGAATTTTGTGGTTAAGGAGAATATATGCACACTAACGTGAACCTGGCACTGATTACAACAGGATTATTCAAATGCTTTAAACTTAATTCAAACTTTTCTGACTTTTTAGAACCAAATTATCATTTAATTACTTCTTTCCATTCCCTTCTTGCATTTCAGCGCACACAGAATGTACTAGTTGACATTGGTACAATCTGACCATCCTTTTTCTGATTCTGCACTTATGTTTTATTCAATGCTGGATTTTTTTGAGCTTCTATAAATGCACCTTGTCATCTCTCATCAGCTTGTCTTCCAAATATTGGAGAAGAGGGAAAGAAAAATTGGTCCCTGTATGTGCAAAAAGAGAAAAAGTTTTCTCTGTGCCAGTGTGTGCCAGCCAAGAGGCATTTTCTATTGACATTTTATTGTCTCTTCTTTCTGGAGAAGTGTGTTTCAAAGGCTCCCAGTGCTGCAGAGCTCTCTGCTGCCTCATTATTCAGAGCTGCTGATGTGAAGAGGAAAGTTCCGTAATGCAGGTTTCAGTAACTCCAGGGAATTGTCTTTAGTTTCCTCTTCCTGCTCTTTTCCCTTTATCTGAAGAGTAAATATTTGTGTTTCTTGGAGAACTTTGGGGAGAGGAATCTGCAGGCTGTGCTGCCTGTCTTCCACAGAAACCAAGTGAAAAGGTTTCAGCAGTGTATTTTCCTTGCAGTTTGTGAGCAAATCTAATTGGAAAGGATATAATTTTGATCTTCTTTGGCTTCTTCTATATTTAGTTATCATTTCCCTCCAAAATCTGTGGTGTCTTTTTTGCTCTTGAGTGAGTGGAGTAACTACATGGCAAAAAAAACAACAAACCAAAACCCTCCAAGAACTAAAAAACAAGCCCAAACCACCACTACCACCAAAAGACTTTTTAAAATTCAAATTTGCACTTGATAGCGATGAAATTGCAATACTACAACAACTACTTTGATAAAATCAATGTAATCTTAAAGCATATATGGTCTTTCTTGCTGTTGAGCTCTTTGTTTTCTGAAATGGAAGTTACTTCTGATCCCTGTTATGGTACGATCTAAACAATCTCAAAAATCTAAACATGAATCTCCAAAAGAGCCAAAAAGTGGCTGCTTAGCACAGCATCATTAATTCTAATTCATTAGCAGCTCCTGTTAATTGCATTGCTTCTAATAGTGGGAATAATAAAATACACATCTGCTTTGTTTCTCTGGGGTGTTTCAGAGATCATTAGTTAATGTGTATAAAGCAGGAGTTGGACAAACACAGTCCTAGAATAAAAGAAAGTACTTTTAACAGCATAAGGGAGGGATAAACACTGCTATGCTGTGTTTGCTGTATTGCTGATTTACATGTATAAATACATATAAAAGAATATTTCCACTCTGTTATGAGTCTGTGAGACTCAGCTGTGATCAGAGGCCTGTTGTGAGTGGTACTAGTATACTGGCACACTTCCCATCCCAAAGGGCTTGGGATGCAGCAGATCTGGAGCCTGCTGGAGGCACGTGTATTTCAGGATTTTGCATCTCTGTATTTAAAAACAGCATCCTCGGGCTCGCTTCATGTCTCTTTATCCTGGTAGAAGAGAGAGAGGTGTACTAGTTAGAAGAGCGAAAAATCCTTAAAGCCATCTGATGAGGATCAACACCTAGCAAAACTACCTCCTGAGAGTAACTAAATTCTCAGAAATGAAGATAATTTAGTATCAAGAGTGCAATCAGCTGAATTTGGAACATTTTGTGAAAATGTTCTTCCTCTTGGTGGAATGAATTCTGCTTACTCGTAGCTGAGTTTGAAATAAGGGAAGAGGTGATGGGGACAGAAAAAGAATTTTTAAAACTTGCAAATAACACCATGATTTCTGTGACTTTTTTTGTTTGTTTGTTTGTTTTGTAAGAAGGTTTGTAAGACCTTCTTACAAACTGCACCTTTAAAATCTATCTCAAAGTATTACGGAAATGGCTGTCAGATGCCAAGAAAATGGGAGATTCTCTGTCCATTTCCCCTTTCCTACTGAATTATGTCCTGCACATGAGGAGGCTCTTATAAGTTGTTTTTAATTTCTTTCAGCCATTGATCTCAGTATTAAGGAAACTATTTTCTGGAAGAGTTCAGTCATGGAGATCACTGGGATATCTCCCAGGAGCATTTTGGTTCTGCGTGTTTAGGGATTAGAGAACTACTTTAAGTTTTAAACTGCTGTGGGTAGTTCTGGGTGTAGCATGGTGAGATCTCTTGGATTTGCACACTCAGTTGATTGTGAGCTCTAGGCCTATGGGTAGAACCTGAACGGGAAGTCCTCCATAAACAAACTGACTCAGATACTTAGACAGTTCTACAAACTCTCTTTGCTGCTCTCTTTTCTTTTTCTTTTTTTTTTTTTTTTTGCATCCATGACATGTTCACCCTTATCCTACCTGTGTTCAGCAGGTTTTCTTCAGTCTTCCACTTTGATCAAACGCTCCTCTGAAAATCCTTGGAGCTGCCTTGGAGCTACCTATTAATACATGGCTCGTTTTCATATGGCTAGTGATGCTTCTGGCTTAGCTGGGCTGCTTCTGTATTCCCTGCTCAAATTTCCAGAGAAGAATGCCATCTCTCTCCTGCTGCCTGCTGTGTTTGTGGTCATAAGGAAAAAGAAAACTTGCAAGCTCTTGGGGTGACATTTTCTGTTGGAAGGGGCAGGGGCAAAACTGATAGTCTTGCTGTGCACGTGTAGCCTCTGAAACTTTAATTCTCTGGCACTGAGTGTCCTACAGCCTTGGGAGGAGCAGCAGCAATTGACTGTGTGTGTAACTCTGTGTTTGTCTTGCTAGAAGCAACGGATCAAGGATTAAAGTGGTTGGGGTGCATCCAGACAGGGACAGTCAGACAAAGCATTGGTGAGATGTAATGGGAGACAGACACTCACTGAACCTGTGAAGTGGGTTCTGTCTCACTGTCTTCTCTTTTAATTCCATTGCCCCTTCCCACTGCTCCACACAGGGGTCCTTGTAGGAGGATTCTCCCCAGTGTGGTTTCCGTGCTTTTCCAAAGGGGGAATATCAGTCCATCACATTTGCACAGTGACAGTCACAACAGGGCAGGAACCTTCCAAGCTGGAACTGCCTTGGTCTGTGCACCCTTTGCTGCCTGTGCAAGATCCTTATTTCAGTGCCAAGGTCTCTTGACAGCAAATCTGTCAGTGCATCCTGGCTCTGGCTCTGGTAGTGCCAGAATTGTCTTCAACAGAACAGGGAATGCAGGGAATTACTGGAGAGCTGATCACAGATGCTGATTTTCTGGCTTGCTGCAGAATAAGCCAGCCAGCAGTGTGTACTAACCAGCATAAAATTCCCTGTGGACTTCCTGGGATGAAATATGCTTTGGCTGTGCTTCTTTCCTGTTCCTGAAGGGCTTGATCTCTCTGCTGAGAACTTCATTGACAGGACAATGTTGCGTAGCAGAAGCCTGGATAGCTTCTGTCTTATTTCAGTGGCTGGACAGAATAACCCAGGCTGTTCTTGTTGTCTGATGGATTGCCAGGTTTGCATCAAATGGTCTAAGTATGAACAACAGAGAAATAAAAAAATAAATGCTTTTTGTCTGTGTTTAGCTTATATGAGTTTTGAGTCAATTATGAGGTAAAAGGCAAAACTATGGTATTTCAGCTGACTGTTCTCTTTCAGGTTTCAATTAAAAAACAGCCAACGGTATCTTAAATCTTTGGGGTTGAAAACATATGTCTGTATTTATATGTGCTTTGCTATGACATCAGTTGTATAGACTATCCATCTGGCCATCCTTTTAAGAAAACTCCTCTTGGTGGGAAATAATTCCAGTATTTTTATCTCTCAACCCCAGCCAAGAGTAGGGTTCTAGACTGCACTTCTTAATAAAGCCTCAGTATAAAACTGCTCAGCTAAGCTGAGCCTAGCTTTATGTTGGAAAGAAAAATAATTACAGTTATTTAATTAACCGTAAATCTGTGTCCAAACACAGCAGGTAATTTTTTCCGTTCTGTTAGATTTGAGATCTAAAGTGTGAAATTTCATTTTAGCTGGCTGTCACTCCTAAACTTCTTAGTACAGTCACCACATTTTCCTGTTAAGCAGCACAAACCATGCTGCTGTATTATCTGAGCTCCTCAAGACACTTCCCTCACAACATGTCAAGAGCTTCTGAGCTGCTAAGTAGTTTCCTCTGTCTTACAAGGCAGGTATTAGCAAATTCAGACATTATAAAGGGATGAAGGAAAAGGAATATTTGCCCTGTTACAGCTTATAAAGGTTTGCAATATGAGGTATTCTGTAACCAGCTACCATTATGGTCTTGATGACCCAAAAATGGTTGAGGCTCAAGGAAAAAAGCAGTTGACAGATTTTTGTGTCTACAACCTAAAAATGGTTTTCTGTGCAGGTACTGCACAAGTACATGCACATTATTTTAAAAAAAGTCTTCAGTAAAATCCTTTATACTCTGAGAAATCCAGACAGACTGAATGGGAGACTCTGTGGTCATCAGAAACTGGAAAGGGTAAATACAGGGGCTTGCTTTCTTTCAACTGGTGTTACTCAGCCAATTAGTAATCATTTTGCATTTGTTTTGGAGCTCAATACAAGCAAAAATATGCACATACACTCATAAATGTGTACAGGAGTACAAAGCTACTCATATTTTCTATTTACATCTTCCACTGGACATAGCTGTAAAAAAAAGTCACAGAAGAAAGGTAGCATGGCTTAGATAAGTGGTTTTTTTTTTTAAATAATGATCATTAAGGGCTCATCACTTGACCACATTCCTGTACATTGTCCTTAGTTTCTTCTTTTGTTTTTTTTCTGCATTTTTTTTTAGATTTTGTTATGAAAGCATACAAATGCAGTTTCATTTGATTTCATTGAGACTCCTAAGCATTATGCTCATTTATTTACCTGGCAGGAGAACTGGATGGAGTGACAATAGGAAGGGAAAGGTAGTCCCAGGAAGGCACTCTCTCCATCATTCCATGACACAGATTTGCTTACTAGATAATGATCAGTGATATTGATCTACTTGGATCAATATTGCTGCTGACTCAAAATCTTGAATGAAGACCATTCTTTATGTCATGGCAGGGCCTTTGTGAAGAACATGATTGCTGTAGCCACATAAATGTTTGAATTGCTGATATCCATCACCACTTCTTTTTCATTTGTTACAGAGATACAGGAAGGTTTTCGTTCCCCTGTGTGGTTTGGGACCACTGTGGAATGGTTTTCCATGAGTGCTGGAATGAGGGAATTGGTGGGGAGGTAGCAGTCCTGAAGCTGCTGTCCTTCAGAGCAGCTGTGCTAAATGAACTGTTCCAAAAGCGGGGCTTGAAGAGAACACCAAAACACTTAAGCCTCCTTTTACTCTCAAATTATGTACAATAACTGGTTCGGTCAGAAAATCACTTAGATTGAAAAAGACCTTCAAGACCATTGAGTCCAGCCNCTTGATGATTCTGTGCTTCTAACACTGCCAAGTACACCACTAAACCTTGTCTGTAAGTGCCACATCTGCAAGTCTTTTAAATACCCTCCAGGGCTGGGAACTCAGACACCTCCCTGAGCAGTCCATTTCAATGCTTGACAACGCTTTCAGTGAAATTTTCCCCAATATCCAATCTAAACATCCCCTGCTGCAACTTGTGGCTGTTTCCCCTTATCCTGTCCGGTGTTCCCTGGGAACCACCAGGCTACAAACTCCTCTCAGGGAGTTTCGGGAGCAATAAGGTGCCCCCTGATCCTCCTTTTCTGCAGGCTGAGCCCCCCCAGCTCCCTCAGCTGCTCCTCACACGAGTTACCCTCCAGCCCCTTCCCCAGCCCCGTCCCCTCCCCTGGACACGCTCCAGCCCCTCCGTGTCCTTCATGTATTGAGGGGCCCAGCCCTGGACACAGGGTTTGAGGAGTGGCCTCCCCAGGGCCAGCACAGGGGACAGTCCCTGCCCTGGTCCTGCTGGCCACACCATTGCTGCTCCAGGCCAGGTGCCATTGGCCTCCTTGCCCACCTGGGCACCCAGGGCGGGGGGTGTTGTGACCTAAGGGCAGGACTTGGCACTGTTGAACCTCATCCCACTGGCCTCGGTCCACCAATCCAGCCTGTCCAGAGCCCTCTGCAGAGCCTTCCTGCCCTCCAGCAGATCAACACTCCCACCCACCATGCTGTCTCTAAATCCAGCTCTTCATACAAATGCTGTAAATGCTGGTGCCACTATTTTTGATGAGGGACAAGAACAAGTAGTGGAAAAGGACAGAGAATCTTTGAATGCTAGTACATTCCCCTGTTGGGTGCTAATAAGTTATCAACTGAGATCTCTAAAAGAAAATAAAATAAATGTGCCACACCATCCTGTTATCACAGAGAGTTACAGACCCTTGACTTAATCACAGGACACCTCTCTCCTGCAATGGTAAGGTGCAGCGTGACTGGTGTGCAGAGGGTCTTGGGAGAGGACTGCTGGTTGTAGAGATCCCAGGAGAAAGAGCAAGGTGAAAATCGCTGTGAAGAGTGAACTGGGGGAAGGAGAAGGGAAAGGATTGCCTGGAGAAGTGCTCTGACATGGAATGTCTGCATTTAATTATGCTGAGGCAAAGCAAAAACTCCCTTCTAGTCCTGATCTCTGCACAGCACCTAAGCTTTGATCCTGTAATTTGCTCAATGGCCTTGCAACAACTACCTCTTGAAAAAAAAAAGGGAGGTCTCCCTCAAAAATAAAAAAGGAGAGTGGGTACAGATGCTATGTGATGCAGAAGGGAGCCTGAAGAAACAGCTCTTTTGATGTCTCTGGTAGCTGCTTTTCTAATAATGTGACTGATTACACAGGGGTGAGGCAGAATACATCCATACTTGAGCTACTGAGAAATACTTGTTTTTCAAAATCACATGTTACACACATCTCCAGCACAGTTACCTTGTCCCTGCCCTGAAATGTTTATAGACTTGTTTTCATCAATTTTAGAGAGAATGTAGTGGGCCTGAGACCAGCAGTTTTCACTAAAAAGATCAAGAGGCTCCTCCTGTTTTGTGTTGCATCAGTGGCCCTTGTGCTTCATTTGTTCTTCTCTAATTCTGAGCAGTGGTCAAACAATTTGGGCTGCTTAGAAGAGTCAGGTGGTCTGTGAAGCTGTACAGATAATGCTTAAGCAATGACCGAATCTTGAAATTCAAACTTTTGCCCTACATCTGCATCGTATTCAGCCCAGCAGCCACAACTCCCAGTGATTTCCAAAGGATCAAGAAGAGCTTCTGTCCTTATGTCATGTAGCGTTCAGCAGTTTGCAGGATCAAGCTGTGCACGCTGCTTGTTACCTCCAGCTCTTAATTATGCTGTCACACCACACTGTCTCCTTAGATTTAGCTGTTATAAGTTAAAATGAACTGCAAAACTGGTGTGGTTTTTCAAGTCATGAAGGGTTTCGGAGAGCAGCAAGAGTTTCTCCTTGCATGTTGCTACTTGGGCATGCTGTTATGGGTACTGTTGGCAAACAAAAAATTATTTAAAATATATTAGCTGGAGAAAAGTCGTTTAACCTTCAGGCTTCTAGCAACAACATTTATATTTGGTGTAAATTGCTTGGAGCAAAATCTCTTTTGCAAAGAGGATTATCATCAGGAGTTCAGTCTGGCTGTAAATGTGCCCATCTTTGAGTTGCAGGATTTTATTTCTTTATGCTGCTTTAGCATCTATAGTGCCTGTACAAAGGGTGGATTATGACCTTCCTTTTAATTCTGTAGCTAAGTGGGAGAAGGTTTATCTTTGCCAGTTTGTTACTGCTGGTAGGTTGTTAGTGCTGTTAAAAAACCATGGAGGTTTAATAAACCATAAGGATCTTCTAATTTGTCCCTGGAACAGCCATTTTAACATCCTCTTTGCTTCATTTTCTGCCATCAGTAAAATCTCCCTCACCTCTCCCCAGGCATCATGTGCTAGACAAATCTTTCTGTGGCTAAAATCCTTTGGAAATACATTATGTAACTTGAGTGCATCGTTGCTGGTGCTTTCTGCTGGTTCTTGTTAGCAGCACTGTTGTCACAAATGTTGTGCGGTGCTGAACTATGGCCATTTTCTGTTCTGAGCCACCCTTGTTTATTATTGAAAATGTGGAAAATATTTGAAATACAAAGACTCGAGTCTGAGCTAATTCATGTTAATCCCAGCTGACATGCTGGTCATGGCAGTGGAACTTCCCTGGTCATGAGCTTGGCCCCAATAAGTGAAATCAGTGGAGCTGAGTGACATAAGTGACATAAGTCTCCTCCTGGTGTTACTGAGGAGCCAGGAGTTAAGTCACTGTGATGGAAAACAAGTCACTGCCTCAGCTCTTGCTGCAGTGCATGGTATGAGGCTCTGCTCTGGGACTCTGAGGCCACAGCACGCTCTATTACTTCCAGATGTCCTGGGGCTAAAAATAAGCTGTGAAATCTCTGAAGCAGATCCTGGTGCTCAACAAAACCTTGACATCCAGATAAAGCGTCTCAAATGACAGAGCCTGCACAACTAATGTACACCTGAGATTTCACTGTGGATTGATGGATGCTGGTAGAGCCCCTGCTTCTAGTGCCAGCACGTAAATGAAACATACAGGTGTTTATTGCATTTTTCTTTTTAATTTTTGTTTTTTAAGCATGGAATGGAGCTTTTTGTTGCTCCAGGAATCAGCTGGTTGGAAAGTTGCTTTGCTTCAGACAGGACCTTGCTGCGTAGGAGGTGGTGGTAACTCTGTTCCTGCCTCTTCATCCATGTGCATGCTCTCCTTGGATTATGCTGATTTGCTTCAAGCCATACAATTGCTGTATATGCATTAGCACTGGAGGAAAACTGCTCCTTGTTCACATATCCACCATTACTAGCCACAAAAGTGAAAAGATCAGGTTGTTCCTGCTGCAGTCCTATTTGTGGGATTATTTATGTGCTGATGATTAACAACAAGTGCTTTCAGGCAAAAAACATGTATTAGAATTGTTTTTATGTATTATAATTGCATTCCTAGTTTGTGGAGTCTGTGTCACACATCCTGGGGCAAAATGTAAAAGAGAAAATAATTTTATGAAGATATATTGTTTAGGCATCCCCAGTGTTCAGTCCATTTTTAAACCTATAAAATAGTTAATAGATTGAAAAAGCAAATGGATGAGACTGAAATAGTCTGTGACAACTTTATATTGCTTTTTCTGACCTCAGCTGTACATAACAGAGGAATTTTTCTTTCTCTGCATGTCCCAGTTTAATTATGACTCTTTGAGTATCTTGATTAAAGAAAACTGTCTCATTGGGTATTTGCACTCAAGATTAAAAATTTATTTTTAGAAGGTGACCAAAATTTATTTAGTCTTAAATGACTCTTTGCTGTCTTGTAGCTTTGTTTCAAAGCTACTTTTCATTAATTGTAACTTTGGTTTTGAGTTGAAAAGACAAATATCCCAACAGAAAAGCTTCTGGCCATCTCTTGTTAAGCCCCTGCGGCCATGGACCTGCCATGGGCAGTGGCAGCACTCAGTGAGGTTCAGGTACACATTTCCCTTCCCATCACTGTGGCTTTGATAGCAGTCAGACTCCTCATGCACCATTGCAATCCGGATGTGGATTTGGCATCCTTGAAATATGTGGAAGATGAGGACAATGAGAGTTGTTCTGTTAAATATCAGCTCAATTGTATCTGCTCTTGGTGGGGGAAAGCCCTCCTCTAATATTCTGCTGAGGATATGAGGGATTTCTTTCGCGGGAGGAAAGCAATAGGTTGGTAGGATTCCTGCCTTTCCCTTTGCTTGTCCTTTGGCACATGCCCCGGGCACAGGCTGGTGGCTTTGTTTGTACCACAGCCCTGTAGGTCATCCTTTATGTCTGATCCAGAGGCACCAGTGCCAGGGCTTCACCCTCAGAGCAGCTTGTACACTTGTGTCTGCAGAGATGCTCAGTGGGATTCCTGGCTGGCTGGACAAAAGGTGGTTTTTTCCCCACTCCAGCTGAAGATGATTCAGCATCAGAGAGATTTGTGCTGCTGCAAAGATGCTGCACTCAGTAACTCAGGCACATCAGGGATCACTTTCCTGCTCCAATTAGTGCCTAAAACCTCAGAGCTGCCTCTAATTACTCTTGAACTTGGCTTCAAGAAGCCCTGGGGTGGGTTTTTCTCCACAATTCAGTGGCTTTTTCACCTCCATTCAGTTTTGGAACACATGGGAACCTTAGGCTATGAAGTTGTCTTTATCCTTCTTTACCTCAGAAAGGGTCAGCTCACACCAATTGCTGGCCGTGGTTCAGACTTCAGGTAGTTCTACCAGACACTTAATCCCTTGCAGTTTAATTGACGGGGAAATAGTTAGTGCTTGGTATTGACTATATATTCATTAAAAGTAAAGTTTAACCTTCTCCTTTGACTGAGTGTAAAAAGCCAAAAAGGTGTGCTTATAGTTCTCTCTGTTTTGAAGTAGACATCCAAAGGGTCAGGTCAGCAGGCACTGCTCGGATCACACCCTTTGACCTCAGAAATCCTCTGGTTTCTTGAAGTCTCCATAACTTCTTCAGGACTGTTTCTACAAAGGCCAAGCGAAATCAATTAAAACACAGAAGAATTAATCACACTCTTAAAAAATACAAAAAAGCACAGTTCTAAAAAATAAACAAGTCAAGACCAAGTTGAAAGAAAAATTTTAGCAATCCTGAATATAAACTGGAATATTGTGGAACCTAGTAAAAGCCTCTTTAAATTTGCATGGACAGTGGAGGTTCAGGGATCTGTCTGAACATATCAAATTGCAGCATTCTAGTTCTTGTGTCATGATCTCAAAGCATCAGTTTGTGCACATTAAACAAATACACAGATTTTCTTTCCTGATAATTATCATGACATGAGATGGGTACAAGATTTTTGTATTTTCTTCTAAAGCTCACTTAGGAAAGGGAAAAATAAATGTACTGCAAGGAGACACAAGTCTGATCCCATAATAGGCAAATGCCTTCTCATTCTTCATGGCTTTTTATTGAGGATGATGCCCTGAGCAACTGGATCCGACTCTGAAACTGGTCCCTGCTAACTTGGACTGCTCTGTTACAGAAAATAGACAGGATATGATTTTTCTTCCCTTTTTAACCCCTTAAAGTTAAGGCAAAAATCAAAATAAACAGCAGGTTGCCTTAGAAGTTCATTTTTTCAGTGGCTGTGTTTGGTGCTTCCATTTTCATCATACCAGAATAGCTTGGAAGGTGCAATTGTTTTCCTGACCTTATGGAATCAAACATTCACAGGGGGAAGAACTGTCAATTATGTGTGTGTAGCCCTTGCCAGAAATACATAAGGAAATGTGGCTGCACAGTTAATTTTAGGGACGCTTTAAAATAGTGTCATTTATTTATTTTACTGTTTTAGCAGGCATTGAACATCTGACCAAAACAAATTAAGCCCCTTTTGGATAAGTGAAGGAGATAACCCAGATGAAACATTATAATAAATTGATGTCCACATGTGATTTGTGCAGTGGTCTACAACTCTAAGGCAAAGCAGAAATGTTTAGTGATGCTGGTTGGAAATGCTCTCTACTCCTCAGGTGTGGGAAGGAGAGTAATTCCTGCTAAACACTGTGGTAATTTCTAATTTTTTTTTCAATATACCTTTTTTCTAGCAGCATATTGGGTGAGGTAGATAATGATATTCTGAATATGAATTCAAAGAAGGATCCAGGGGCTGGAAGTGGTCTTACATTTCATCTTTTTGTTTCCTGATGTTCAGTAGGTTTTGTATGGTCTCTTGTGACTAAGGACTTCTCTCCTTAATTTTTCTATGTTGCAGAGCATGTATTATGCCAAATTTCTTAAGTCTTTTGTAATCTCCATCTTCTCTGGCTAAACTGGCAGCTACTGCTGCCCCTACACACCCTTTCACACTCTTCCAGGTTCTGCAAATTCCTGTCTTCCAATATCACTCAGTTTTTTGAAACCTGAATGCGATGTGACATTTTATTATAAATAAGTTCATTATCTAAGAGTTTAGCCTGTGTGTTTAACTTCCCTAGTGGCCAGCTCTTTAATAAGAGCAGGTTTTTAATAGGCCTAGATGGACCTTCTGTGTTCATTTAAATTATAGGCTAGACCATATCTGAAAGTAGGCTAATACCCAAATCCACTGAGCCAGAATACCCACAGCTATTAGTTTGTAGAATTGTGTCCTTCAGAAGTTATTCTGCTTGACCCACTTTCTAAATTGGATTCTACACCTGATGATTCGTTTTGGATGAAAAAATTTGGGGATTTTCATTTGTTTGATGTGAGGTATCTGAGGTCCCTGGAAGCACTGGGAAAGAAGAACAAGAACATTTCTGTGTTAAGACTTGCAGTTTTTTCTCTGAGTCAGGCACTTCAGTGGTTCACTGGGCCTCAAAAATGCAAAAGGTTTGGTGAAAGCAGGGCCTCTTAGAAGACTGCAGAAGTGCAACAAATGCTGTATTCTGGTTTTGATGTATTTGCATTTTATTAGCGTGCAGCTGACTCATGCCGAGAAACTTGAAATGGCCAGCAGTGTTTCTGAAAGTCCTGCAGGAGGATGAGAAGTTTTTCTGGGGTACCTGAAGATCATTGTTCTGGTTCTTGACCATGTTATACTATTCTTCTTTTTGTTTCAAATTGTTCAAAACAAAAACATTTACTGGTACTTTTCATGAGCCTTTCCCTTGCAATATGAATGTTTTGTACTTCCTGTGATCTGTAGCACTTCAAAGATAGTTGTTTTTCTTCTGTTGGACTAATGGGGAGAGGGGCTTTTCTAAGAGGATTCAGTCCAGCCTTGTTTGTCATTTAATCAACTTAAGAGTTCGAATCAGGGTGGCTGGGGTCATACAGGCCTGCAACCATTGCATCTAATTAAAATACTTAACTGGGATGCTTCATGTGGGAGCCTACTCATGTCAGCCTGGTCATTTAGTCAGTGGATCTCCAACGGGGAGTTCGGATTCATGGCTGCCACTTCCCAGTGCAGGAGATAAATACTATTCAACACTGTGGAGCACCTACTGCTGAGAGTCTTGGACAGCATGAGCTGTTTTTGGCTGCTGGGTGCAGCTATGATGTCATATTGGAAGAATAGGCTGAGCTTGACTTTTTTAAGCTTCTCAGATTTTTGTGGTGTCTTTTCATCATAAAGACTTTTCAAAAAAATCATCTTTAAAATTGCCATTGAGCTGCCATAGGTGACTGGAAAGGTTATCCCAAAAGCCCCTAAAAGCTTTATTTCTGCATCTTCTCAGGTACCTGCTGCAGGAAAGGACAGAACAAGAAAGCACCATGTCTTCGGTCTCAGCTTATTACAATGGGAAGACCGTCCTTATCACGGGAGCCACGGGTTTCGTGGGCAAAGTGCTGCTGGAAAAACTCTTGCGCTCCAGCCCTGAAGTGAAAGCAATTTATATACTTGTCAGGCCAAAGGCTGGACAGTCCATGCAAGAGAGAGTGGCCAACATGCTGAAATGCAAGGTAAGTTTCTGTGGGTTACTCTAGAGTCTAATCTGAAAGCCATTTAGCCAGATGAAGCAAAGGACTTCTGTTTTACTCCATGCATAAAAACCAAAATACCAACTGTATTCTGCTGTAACTGTTGTATATTTTTGCTGTGTCTAAAGCAACCAAAAAAAAATCTCACATGAACAAAGCTGCATCTGATTTTGATAGGTGATGCAGCATTTTGCACTGTAGCGATGTAATCCTTTTACTTCTTTTTTTGCATTGCTGTTTGGTGAGAACTTTTTTTTGTCAAAAGCGTGTTACCTTCGCAAATTTCATTTTTGCAAGAAGAGCAGCATTTTGCTTTCATGAACTCTTCCTTCCCCCACTTCCAGAGCTTAATATGTGAACATTAGCATTCAAAAACAGAGCTGAGTGTGAGCCCATCACATGCTACTCCTCACCCTTGTTGGGGCAATGAATTAATTGCACAGGGCAAAGCCCAGTGGCTGCATTGCCGCAGTGCAGGAGGGCATCTGCCACCCTCTGATGGCAGCTCCAGCTTAACCTCACTTAGCAAGTGATAAAATGCTGCTGCCTTTGATGAATAGGGAGTTTTCCAAAGAGCTTGCAGAAGAACACAAAGGCTGTGGGCTGAAGAACGGACCTCTATGACCTCCACCCATGTATCTTGGTCCTGTAGAGCTTTTAGTTTGCCATCCTGGTGAGGAAATCCAGATCTTCAGTGGCAAGAACAATTTCAAAGCCCTTTGCTATATTAAATGTAAGTATTTATAAGAAGGCAGTGCTAGACCAGTTATCTAGAGTGGCCTTGGCCTGAGGACCTCAAGGTTCGCAAGATCCTCAGGCTTTTAGGCCAGTGGTGAGGTCGTGGACTCGCTCAGACTCCTTCAGCCTTAATAAGCGCCAGAGTTCAAGCTAATGCTTAATGCTAGTGTGAATTTGTACATTGCTGATGTGAAATGAGAGGAAGGGACAGATCTGGCCCTGGCAGGCAAGGAATTACTTGAAATTATTTTGAGAAATGTCAACATATCTTTAGAGTATTGGTCTACAAGTTTGAACAAGACTGGACTGAGAGAATACTCCTCTTCCTTCTACAGAAGTTAGGGGTAAAATAGGTCTATAGATAACTTTGAGACAAGAAAGTCTGGGAGAAAGGAATCAGTTTTTTCCTCTTAATGTTTTGAGGCATCAAGCTAGAAAAAATCTTACACATGTCCAAGAACAGTGGCTGATTTTTTTGGTGTGTTTTTAACAGACTGGAGGTTGTTTTCATGCTCAGGAAAATTTCCGAGTGATATAGAAGGAAATAATCACATTAGTTGTTTTTTGCAAGTCTGTTATAGAATGATTTATGTTGGAAAAGATCCTTAAGTTCTTCAATTCCAGCTCCTCAGTGTCTTTCTTGCAGCGAGGGGCCCAAAACTGGACACAGGATTTGAGGTGTGTCCTCACCAGTGCCCAGCACAGGGGCACAATCCCTGCCCGGGAAATGACAAACCTAGTTATTTTTCAAGACTTCTCTAAGCTTTGTTTGCATTTTATATATCAATGCTACTGGCTTATCTCTTCAGTTGGCCAGCACAGCTTGGTGGTGTTGTTTGCTCTAGGTGAGGTTCCCTGGTAGCTGTTTTATTCTTGCGGCTTTACTAGATGTACCCATTTTTATTCCTAGCATGTGTGTCAGCAGTTCTGGATGTGCCAACAGCAAACAGGACTTGATAACCTCTCCTTGAATCTTGGGCTGCTTCAAGGTGTTTCAAAGGGACAAAAGGAGGAGGCAGGTCTCTGAGATAGGTTGCTGCAGCCTTGGAAAGGAAAACTCCAAGGGCACACTCACAAGTCATCCAGGTCCTCTCATAGAACAAGATATCTTTGTGCTGCTGATCTTTTTGAAGTAATTCAAAAATTCTTGCCTAAGGCACAAACCCTACTCTTCAAAGTTGTTTTCCTTGTGAAAATGTTGACAGCCTTTGGGATATTTTTTCTAGAAATGAAACTGTTAATTCAACTAACTCTTAATTTCCTGATGGATGAAGAGGGCAAGAAACAATTCTTAACATTTTTGCAGATTGCTTCCAGCTGAGTTTGCTGTATATCTTTAAGCAACATCATGGGTCATTCAGAATCTAAAGACTGCCCTTTTATTTACAATTGTCGTTTGTGTTCTCCAGTTTGGGAAATCCCTGAGGTATATCACCTATAAATATGTAGCAAAAGTTTATTCCAGATCTTCAGGCAACATTCATATTTGAAATGTCTGATTATAATCTCTGATTAAGAACATATATATTTGAGAAAGCACGGAAAAATTCAGAATAAAATCTTTTATTTATGTCTATATATATAATTCCTAGTCTCTACTGCACAACTACTCTTTCCCCCTGCAGACTGTTGGATTTAATGCAAAACAGTATTTGTATCTGGTTTTAGAGGAAAATAATTTTTTTTCCTACTTTCATATCCTACCCTATGTAATCTTCTCTACTGACCAGTGAGACATTGAGTTTTGATCTGGTGTTATCCTCTGGAGTTTCTTGTTTTCACATCCAGAAAGGCAGTATCCCAGGAACCAGAGAAACAGAGTAAAACATGTTGCCAGCTTCTAAATATTCTAAACAAAGAGATAAAATGAGTATTTGTGGTGAAGTGAGTTGAAAACAGAGAAATAGGTTGGCTAGAATTAGTGCATAATGTTTGGGTTCTTCAGGTAAGGTCCTCTGGGAACTCCTGATTTTTGGTGGTGCTTACAAAGATTTTGAAATAACTTGCCTAGAATTTTTAATCTCTCTTCATATATCTATGTGAAATTTTTGTGGCTTTTGTCATTTCATCTACAGGGGTTTAAACTCTGAGGTGTCACATTTGTGAGCTGTCTTGTTCGCAGTGTGTACATGTGACTGTGCTGGAAGATGATTCCTGTTAAATAGAAAAGCAGCTGTAAATTACAGAAGGGTAATGTGATTTGAAGGGGCAAAACAGCTTAGTTTGTGCTTTTTCCATGTTTCTTACATTTCAACTTCTGAATCCAGCATGGAGAGTAAAGTATGAAAAATAGCTTGGCCATAAATCAGAATTCCTTGTGTTCTGTGGCTGAACAGATGACTTTGAAATGTAATACAATGCTGGTTTCCTTAGATCTTGTTAAATTAGTTTTAAATGTAGATGCATTATTGCATTAATATGAAACGTCTAATGAACAGATACTCAATTATCTCAGCATCAAATCCAAAATGAGCATGTGCATTGAGGAATGTGTGGTGACCTTGCCTATTTATGAAAGGAGATGTTCTATTTTCCAGCAGCAAGTCCCTAAGGGAATCAAGCTATTACCCTGTGCTTAATGAAATGCCATGTCTGCATTGCGCAGAGCACAGCTGTTAGACGAAAAACCCCAAATTTCCGTAGTGGCTGAAGCCTGCATGTGTCATAGATGTGGCTCACAAGGCAAGGCTTGACAGTGCTGTTTAATGGTTAGTTGATGAGAGGTGTGTGGTTATTAGAGGCAGGGAATTGTTTCAAGAAATATTTTTTGCTGTCTGGTCCCTCTGTGTGCAGAAGTAGGCAGGAATGCTTGCAGGGGTTTCTCAGGTTCCCTGGAGAGCAGTTCCTGGGCTAATGCTGAGTCACTGATTGTAGCTTTCCCGTGGTTCCTGGGAGAGCAGAGCATTTTCCATGCCCTGCATGCAGTGAGTCAAGGCTGCTGCTGCTGCCAGGCTGCTTCTCAGATCTAATTGTTCAGTACTCCTAATTAGAAAGATGAGTCAAAGTGAGGAGTGGAAAAGCCTCTTTTAATGTTTCTGATAATTCAGAGTGAAAATGGGGAGCCTGTGAGGCCGCTGAAAATGGGGAGCTGGGTGTGATCAGAAATATGTAAAATGCTGTTCCTTTTTCCTGACATCCAAGCACTGTTAACACTTGTAGTTACAGTGGGTGGTACAGACAGACCTTCTCTTCCCTGCAGAGCTTTGTCTGGAACTGCACATTAGGGTGGGACTGACCACGTGGAAACAGCTCAGTGCTATCAGACCCCTTTGCCTCTTAAATATTTCCTTGTCAAGTGTGCTGTGTTTATGAGCAAACATACAGCAAAACCCTCTGTTAGCCCTATAAATTTCAGCAAATCATGCTAGATTTATCTTTTTCCACTTCCTTTGACTCTCCCTGTCTCTGCTCCCTCACTCATGGATCTTGCTCATCACCATAAGCAGTAACAGTTCTCCACGCCAAGCTACTGCAGCATCACTCCATCTTGAATCCCCTAAATCTGACCACTGCAGTGGTGCATGTTCCTGGATCAGAGTAATGGATGGAACAGGATCCTACTTGCTTGGTTTGGAAACTGCTAATTGGAGTGAAACAGAGCTGAAGATGTTTTCTGCTTTTATTGCGTATTAAGATTTGCCCTGCTTTTGTGACTAGATTATCAGAAATAAGTCTGATATTTGTGTACCGAAGGAACAAATCCATCATTTTACCAAAAACTGGTTTCTTGCTTGACCCTGTGATTTGTAAACTCTTTTGCAGAGAGAAATTACATCCAAAGGGTGGTAGCTGACACAAATGTAGGTTCTCAAAGCATTCTGTTCCTCTTTCCTAAGCTACCACTAATTGTTGCCTTGTTCCGTATCAGTTCTTTCTCTTCTCCAATTCGTGTTTCTGTTTCAAGACTGGTATGGCTTTGCATTATATATGGGTTATTAGCTCATAGCCTGCTTTCCACAGCCCAAGGAAGGGCCAACAAGGCAGCTGGTGCTTCCTGGAAGATAACCTGTCACACTGGACAAGAAAGAAGCCACCACTGGTCCTGAGCTCCGGTCTCACACGTCCCTGGTGTCACTTTCTGCTGTTGCATGCCAGCTGTCAGCACAGACTGCATTCTGCAGACGGGGTGCAAGTGCAGCTGGGTGAAAATAACAGTTTTGGGTTTTTTATTTTTATTAATGCATACTCAGATGATAAACCATGATAAGGGGAAGGGGGAGAAGGTGGTGGCGGGAATTGTGTCCACCATTGCATCAGTCAGATTAATTCAGGCCACAGTCTGGTGAGGAAAAAAGGATGTGTGGCTGAGGTGATTCCCAGAGAAAACAGGCTCATCTCACAGTTTCGCAGTGATGATGGAGTTTCCATCATTCCTTAGTATATGTGGATGCCACACAGGGATTGAGAATTTCTCCATGCATTCCCTAAATTGATCAGGGATGCATTCAGAGTTATAGATTTAGAACAACCCTAAATCTTCATAGCTGTATCTGTTTTGTTACACTTATATATGACCAATGACAGTATTAGAAATAGTAATGCCTTTTCTGTATATAATGTATCTATTTACCGAACACTTTCAGAGTGTCTGGTGTTTCTTATTCATCTTGGTTCCCTTTTGCAGACTGATTTAAAAGTGTTCAAAATAGAGCATCTTAGGTCAACAGTCGGTTGCATATTCTAAAACTCATTGCTGTGTCCATGCTCCTTTTTTTAGGAGCACTGACTTGCTTTGTAAGGCTCTATGTACATACAAAAGCAGGCATGAAAAAGATATGGGGAGGCATCTATACACCACTCTCAAAAGATATGCCCTCATTTTTTAAATGAAGCTGGAGAGAAAATATGGGTGACAGTATTGTGATGCAAATTAGACATCTAGGGGCAGAGAGAGGAAGTAGTTAAATAATAAATTGGTGGTATTGCTAAAGGAAGGACTTACATTTTGGTTATGAGTTACATTGAACATGAAGACATCCAAAAGGAAGGACATCAGTTCAGTTCAAAGATGGCACAGAGAGAGAGAGAAGTGGGTCAGGATCAGTAGAATGAGGGGATAAGTTTATGACATAATGGTGACGCCAGTGGAAGTCTTAGTAATGGAGGAAAAACCATATAGATGCAGAAGATAAAAGGGCTAATAAAAGGCTGCACTAATATGAAAAACTTAGGAATAGATCCTGAATAAACAATTAGAGGAGAAAAGATAAAACAGCAGGTCTGCAGAGGCTATAGGAGATAATATTTGGAAAAACAAGATTTTTTTAAAAAGCATGAAAAAGAAACTGTGAGGAGTAGGGCATTGTGATTGGTGAAAGTCAGGGCAAGGATCTGGAAGAGAATGAGGATGAGGAGTTAGAGGAAAAAAGGACAGGAGGACTAGAAAATGATGTTTGGTGGTAATGAGGGATTCTTTTCTGGTATTCATGTCATTCACAAATTTTATTTGCCTTCTGTTGATGTTCAGGACCCACAGCTAGCTGTTGCAAGCACAGGTCTTTGTCCAAAGTCTTTCAGTCTGAATGAATACCCTTGTAAGGTCATGAGCAGAAAGAAGTAGTTTAGGGTGATCAGAGAGCCCATGGGAGCGAATCAATCCAACCTGCTCCAACCATGCCAGATAGAGCCAGCTGCCCAGCACCATATCCAGTTGGGTTTGGAATCCTGAAGGAGGGAGGCTCCACAACCTCTCTGGGCACCTCTGCCAGTTCTCCATTCTCACAGTAAAAGTGTTTTCTTACACTGAGGCAGAATTTCATGTGTTGCATTTTATGCCCACTTTCTCTTTGTCCTGTGACTGGATACCCCTGAGAAGAGCCATATCCCCCCTGCTATGCGGGCAAGATCCCCCTGAGCTGAAGAACATGATCCCTGAGTTGAAACTGTCCCAGCTCCCTCAGCCTTTCGTCATTGGAGAGGTATTCCAGTCTGTCCATCATCTTTGTGGCACTTCACTGGGCTTGCACCAGTATGTCCATCTCTTGTGCTGGGGATCCCACAACTGGGCACTGCTTCCAGGTGTGGCCTCACCAGGGAAGGTCCATCATTTTGGTAGTGCTGCTGGCACCTGAGTGTTGCGCTGATCAGTTCTGAAGAGCACTCTATAGGTCATCTCAGCAGAGGCAGAGAGTGACATTCACCAGGAGTTTCAGACCATCCTATAGGCCACAGACCAAGACTGAAATGATATTTTTTTTTTTGTATCTGTATGTGTCTGAAGCACAAATAAGTTATAGAGCCATAGAGCCATAGAATCGTTTATGTTGGAAAAGACTTTTAAGAGCATGGAGTCCAACTATTAACCTAACACTGCCAAGTCCCCCATGTCGCTGAGCATCAACACATCTTTTGAATACCTCCAAGGACGGAGACTCGACCACTTCCCTAGTCAGCCCATTCCAATGCTTGATAACCCTTTTAGGGAAGAAAATCTTAATATCCAATCTAAACCTCCTCTGGTGCAACTTGAGACATTTGCCATTCTATCACTTGTTACCTGGGGGAAGAGACTGACCCACACTTTATTACAACCTCCTTTCAGGGAGTTGTACAGAGCAGTGAGATTCCTCCTAAGCCTTCTTTTCTCCAGGCTAAATACCCCCAGCTCCCTCAGCCCCTCCTGGGCTCCAGGCATTTCCCACTGGGAGAAGCTGAGTCCCTTATTACATGGCTTTTCCTTGTTCTCCTGCTTGAATCTCCCCCCGAAACGCAAAGTCTCTGACCCCTTACAGATGCAGTTCTCTGGTGTTACCAGCATGGCTCCTGCTGATCTTGTCCCTTAAAAGCAGAACTCACAGTACTGGAGGCTGTAGGAAGGATTATGTCCTAATTGTCCTTTATTACAGCAAGCAGTGCTGCTGAAACGCAGGCAGGCCTTGGGGATGCCATTGGTGTGCAGGTCATAAGCTCTGCCAGGTGGTACAGAGTTCACACCTCAGATTTGTCCCTGTCAAGAAGAGGTCACTGTGTAGGACTCTGGCTTTGCAAACTGCCCTCCATCCCCCAGCTCCTGGGGGTATTCGCAGCAGGAAAGCCAACTTGTGTTTCTTTTTTAAAACAGGTTGCAGCTTTCAATTTTCTCCATGGGCGGGAAGTAGAACCCAAATTAAGAGTCTTTAATTGACCTAAAGTTCTAAATGAAAACCAAGAACACAGCGTTATGTGAAACTGTAGGGAGGTTAATGGTTTCTGTCTGCATGTCGTTCTACACACATACCCACTTTATGCAGAATGATATATAAAAGCAGCCCTTCATTTTTATCTTTTACTTCTTGTTTTCATGCAATGTTTCCTTGGCCTGGACTGGAATTGCAATAAATCATCAGATTTCAAAAGGGTTTTTTTTGTTTGCTTGCTTTTTTTTTTTTTTCCTTAAAATCACTTTGTGATGTCAAGTAGATCATGATCTGAACATCAACACTTCTAGGGGAGAATGCAGAGCCTCAAATATAAGTGTTCCAGAAAAATCCCTCGAGCCAATTATATGCTAATGCATCTGTTGCTAATGCAATAAAGTTTAAAAAAAAGCTGAAAAGGAAGAAATGTCTCAGTTTCACATTAGATACCTAACAAGAGTCTTACGCACATGTTTAAATATAAATATTTGATTATCCTGTGAAATTTGTAAAGATACCATGGCCAATTTTGTGCAGTTCTCTGAGAACTCTGATGGTCAGAGACCTCATTTTATCCAAGGAACTTTATGGACAAACTTCTTATGCAGTAAATACAAACTATTCTCTGCAGCCCAATTAATACATACACATTTGTAGACACACACAAAGGAACACATATCCATAGAAGGTACTCTATTTCAAGCGAGCCATTTTTGCTTTATTTAATGGTGGGTATCCCAAGGGATTTGTGTGTTAGTGACAATGTCTGCAGTGAAGATTCTGCCAGCTGAGACAGGACAAAATAAACATTCAGCCCTCGAAGCACATGAGCAGGTAGTACCTTGAGAATGATGCAATTTAAAAAAACCTTCAAAAGTAAGATTTTCTCTTGTTAGTAAAAGCTTGGAGGTTGCAGTTAGGCTGCATTTGCTACTGTCTGTAAAATGGTATGCATTTTTAGTGCAGTGATATTTTGGGACACTTGGAGCCTGCCGACTTCACAATATTTTTTCTTTAATGTGCAAGGGTGTCGTACAGAAGAAAGAGAGAATCTCACCAGGGAGTTAGCAAACTAAGATTGCAGTTGAGTCACAGCTTTAGAGGATCTTCATAACATTACTTCAATTTGCATTTGTGCCTACATCTTTCTGGTTTTCAGCCAAAGCCCAGTTCCTGGTATCAGTGGAATTTTTTTTGGTATCTTCATTTATCTTTGGTTGAATATGTCTTGAAGGGTAGATTTCAAAGAGGCGATGGGCCCAAATAAGTAGTTTATAGCCGTCCTTTCAATTGTATTTTCTTTTTGTTCTGGATAATTCTGTTTCTTACAGAAAAAAAATGCATGTGTGAGTTTGATTTCACTGTCAGTATTTCAACTTCAGATGATAGTGATTTAAAACATAGTAAAAAGTGTTCGGTGCAGGGATTCAAATGCAGTCAGTGACTCTTCTATATCTGGGAAACCAATACTAATTGCAACCTAATAGCCCCATGGGATAAGAAAGCTAGATTGGTTTCTGGGCTTGGAAGCTACCAAACCCAGTAATTGTTTTATGGTACTGCTGACTTTCATCCACCTCTTTTACCCATGTGATTGCACCTGAACCTGACCTTGTGTGTCAAGTTGGAAATGGAAATAGTATCCCAATGTCAGATTTTTGATTTTAGATTCTCTAATCCACAAAAATCCCTTTTGTGCTAGTCAGAGATCTCTCCATCCAGGAAGTTCTCCGTTTTGGGATGTCCATCTCCTTGCCCGAAGAAATCTTTCAGCATCACCACCACTGACTGCTCAGTATATCCCAAGAGGTAAAAGTTGAGGAAGGGAGAGAGGGATGGAGGAAATGTGTCACGGGGGAGAGGGATGGTGGAGTTCAGCATGGCATTTTCAAAGTGGACAGAAAAAGTACACAGAGCGCTGAAGAGAAAAGCTCTGCCCCGCAGGGCTTGAGAGTTTACATCAGTAGCAGAAATCAGAGCCATTCCCCAGCAGCTTTTGCTGGCAGCAAGGCCACAGAGCAACATAATTAGAGGAGTCCTGTTGGGCATCCTTTGAAACCTTCCAATTTCTACTGTATCCTGGTTGTGCTCAGGCACACGGGAGAGCTGAGCTTTTAGGCAGCTGCACAGCATTCTTTGTGTTCCCGGTTTTGCCAAGTGACCCGTTCACCAACAAGGCCTTCAGCAAACATGTTTTTAAACAATGTTTGTCATTTTGCTGGAGTCCAGGACTTGGCTCTTGATGTGTGCGAGTTGGCACAATTCCTTTTTGGGCTGTTGCACTTCAGAACCACTCTGGACACCGACGGAGCCTCTCGTGTACCAGGGCTCATCTGCAGGCTTGGGTTCTTCGCTTGGAATTGGGGCTGAATAAGGACAGCTGACCTCAGACAGCCCTCTGAGGGCCTGGGAATCACAGTCAAGAATGAAGGCTCATCTTTTTCTGAAATGGGTCGGCAGTGGATCTGTCAGTCAGCACCCAAAGAGCAGAATTTCTCTTCAGTCATTCAGTAAAATATAAAGTTATCTTGTGTTTTATCCCTCATGTCTGATTTCATCACATTTTATCCCAAGCTGCTCCTGCCATTTTTTTCTCCAAGGAGCCTTTCCTGTTTTCCTAAGTTTAACCCTGGCCTTCCTTACTGGTGTTTTTCCTATCTGGCAGCTGACTGTGATCAAATGATGGATGCTAAGACCAATTTTATGTTAGAAGACCTCACAGATACAGTCTGTCATGAACAAAACAGGGCAGTTTAAGAAGAAATCCTAAATATAGGGGGCAGAGTCTTTAATCTTCTGTGTTGACTTCCCAGTCAAAACCCTCAGACCTGATGACTGTATAAAAGTTGCCTGAAGATCACCTTTGATTGCAGTTTACTCTGGCAAATCCTTTTTTTATTACCTTACCAAAGCCACTGGGACTGCCAAGGGTATTAGGGAGAATGCTTTAAAAACTGTGAAGTTCTGACTTGCATCATTGCATTCACAAATCAAAATGTCTGCATTCTGCCAAGGAACCCAAGTATGAAAACTAGGTTTTGGTAGTTTTCTGAGGTCTTGTACTGTGCCTTTTGTTTTCTTTTAAGGGAGTTGAGGGCAGGAGTATTTTTAGCGTTAGCCTGTTGTAAATTAATTTTGCTTCCTGAAAGAAAAAGTGCCATGGAGAAGCAGCTCTTTCGTTCATATTTAATGTCTGATCGCACTAAGATTTAAAAGCAGGGACTGAGCTTGGTGTGTCCAGATGGGACTTCTGGGCACTGCTGCAGTATAAATAGCAAATATTAATAACAAATACAAACACTGACATGTTGCTTGTTTAAAAAACAAACACACCTTTGATACTGTGTGTGTACATTTGATCTGTATTAATGTGTGTTTGCTTCTTATCTTTCTTGTCTGCTCTTCTATTTGTCTCCTTTTGTTGCCATCTCAAATATGGGGTTTTGTAGTTTAGGGATGAGGTCTCAGATTTTGGGTTTCTGTCTTCAAAACACTAAAAATCTGTTTTCAAGCCTTCCTTCCACACCAAAACTGGGTTCCAAGCTGAGCATTATTGGGCATTTCAATTATGTTTTATACTATGAGTATTTCATGTATATATAATCAAATGTTTATGGTGAATAGTTAGTATCTTCCTGGTAGGGAGGGGAAAAAATGCCCTCAAAATGTTTTTTTTTGCAAAGAAAACATGGACAAGGACAAGCAAAAATGCACTTTTTTGTTGAATTACCTTGACTGCTTTGATGGAGCTCCAACCCCAGGACCCTGAAAAGAGGGGGAAAAAAACCCCAACCCCCAAAATATTTTGATATGACCTCTTCTAAAATGACAATTCGCATGTGCCTTTTTTTTTTAAACTACTTCAGATTTTTATTTGTAAAATTGCAGAGTTAGAACTCAAAATTACAGCAAAAATTTCTAGTCAGTTGATAATTTTTTCCATGACATCGAAAATTTCCCCTTACATGGGTTCTCTTTCTGCCAGTGAATTCATCTTGAAAAATTACATGTCCAGAGGGCTTTTTGTTGGTCTCGGGTTTATACTAATGTTTTATTTATTAAAGATTTATCAAATACTGCTAACCACACACTGTAAGCATGTGTGGTTAGACTCCTCACTCAAAACTTTCACCATCTTTTCTGTAACACATCTCAGTCTGAACTCTTTAAACCATTTTAGAAGTACCTCACTTACTATTTGGGTGTAAATTAGGCTGTGAGAACATAAAATAGGGATGCAGGAGGGTAACAAAAGGTTTTATCACAGTTCTTTCTGCATTTGTTGCTCCTGAATCGAGTGATAAGCTCGTGGTTCAAGAGGCTGGGTAAATACAACTACTGCTTTTGGCATTGCAGCTGTATCCACACCCAAGGAATTAACCACCTGAACTACCCACCCACAAATTTCAGTGCTGGAAAGGTCATTCCAATACAAAATTTTCCACGGTGGAGCATGGAAAAACATTTTCATGTGTGGATTCCTGTTCGGGGAGGTTGCTTGCGTAGAGGAAATAAGCTGTTAAAAAACCTCCCGTGTTCCTTACTGTGCTGTATCCATGCTTGGAGGGACACAGTCTCCCTGATGGTTGATCCTCATGGGATGTGGGCACTTCCCAAGCCCTTGCTTTGATCTCCAGGAAGTTGACTTTGTTAGAACCACGTACGTGTGTGTGTGTGTTTTGCAGCAAATTTCTTTGCCACAGGGGCAAAGACAGCATTAAAAACATTTATTTCAGAAGCCTCCAGGCTTTCAAGATTCTCAAGGATGCTTAAGGCTGGAGAAAAGGCAAATGTTGTACCTGTTGTCAGAAAAGGCAAGAGGGGCAGGTCAGGCAGTTTCACTTGTGTCCCCAAAAAAAGTCATGGAGGGTTTTCTTTTGACACATGTCTGGGTACATTAAGGAGAAGAAGGTGACTTTGGAATGGTCAGCATGGATTTGGAAAAGAGAAGGCTTTGGAGTGACCTGATTGCAAGCTCCCAGTAGCTGGAGGGAGTTTACAGGGAAGATGGAGAGACTCCAGGGTCTGGAGTGGCAGGACAAGGGGGAATGGCTTCACAGTGACAGAGAGCAGGGTTAGATTGGATATTGGGAAGAGATTGTTCCCTGTGAGGGTGGGCAGGCCCTGGCACAGGTTGGGCAGAGAAGCTGTGGCTGCCCCATCCCTGATTGGATGGGGCTTGGAAAAACCAGAGCTTGCAGAAGGTGTCCCTGCCCGTGGCAGGGGGCTGGAATGAGAAGAGCTTTAAGGTCCCTTCAAACAACCCAGGCCATTGAAAGAGTCTCTGATTTACCCTTAGCTTGACCAATCTGATCACGCTCTGTGATAAAATGACTGAATCTGTGGCTGAGGGGAAAGCCATGGATATAATTCACCTTGACATTAGCTAAGCCTTCAGCTTCGTCTCCATCAGAATGCCAACATGCAGATAAGGATGTTACAATCAAGATGGGGAAAAGCAACCTGGCTGGACAGTTAGACTGCAAAAGCTTAATGGTTCGTGTGTTGTCTGGAGGCCACTTATAAGTAGAATTCCCAAGGAGTTTCTCTGGGAACTTTCCCTATTAAAAAAAATCTCCAGATATCTTTATGCCAGACCTGATAACTGGCAGTGCTGTCATATCTAAGTTAGGAAGCTGGAGAAGGGAAACAGATGAATAATCCTATTCTGCATCTCTGAGCTCCTGAGGCTCAGTAGATCTCCCTGGTCTTTTTATACATCCCTTGGCTTTTACTCTGTTGCCACTGCTGGGCTGTGTTCAGTACAAGGAGGTTTCTGTGTGCAAGGTAACTCCCTAGGCAAACCTTAGTGAGATAAGCTCTTCCAACTGCCTCAGGAACATCCTGGTGGAGTGTTCTAAGTCACAGGAATTACTGCACCTGGCGATAGTGAAGCAAGTGAATGACTGGCTGGGTTTCAACCACCTCAGTATCTGTTGGAGGGAACATAGCAGGGCAGAAGGTTTCTGGAATGCATTGATGACAACTTCCTTCTCCAAGTGATGGAGGAGCCAACAAGGAAAAGTGGTGTGCTGGACTCTGTTCTCACAGGGAATGTGAATCTCAAGGGCAGCCTCAGCTGCATTGACCATGAGGTGGTGGAGTTCCTTAGGGCAGTAAGGAGAGTGCACAGCAGCATTACCCTGGACTGAGAGCAGAGGAGAGGCGATTCTGACCTCTTCAGGAATCTGCATGGTAGAGTGCCGTGGGGTAGAGCCCTGGAGAGAAGAGGGGCCCTAAAAGCTGGTTGATACTCAAGGATCACCTCCTCTGAGCAATGTGTGTGTCCCAATGAAAAGCCAGGCAAAAATGCAAGAAGGCCTGCATGGATGAGCAAGGAGGTCCTGGACAAACTCAAATGCAAAAAGGAAGCCTACAGTAAGTGGAGGCAGTGACAGGAATACAAAGAAACTGTTCAAGCAGACAGGGATCAGATTAGGAAGGCCAAAGCCAAGATAGAATTAAACCTGGCCAGAGATGGCAAGGGCAACAAGAAAAGTTCCTATAGGAACATCAAAAAGTTCCTATAGGTACATCAGTGATAAAAGGAAGACTAGGGGAAATGTGGGCCCTGTCTGTGAGGAAATGGTACACCTGTTTTTGTGGGATATGGAGAAAGGCTGAAAGAGTTGGGGTTGTTCAGCCTGGAGATGAGGAGGCTCTGGCAGAGCTTAGAGCCCCTTCCAGTGCCTAAAGGGGGCCTGCAAGAGAGCTGAAGAGGGACTTGTGAAGATGTGAGATACATGTCAGAACTTCATATTCTTCCTCCAGGACAACTATTTAAATATCTAGATGATTCACAGCTTCAGTCTGCCCCTTCCATCAAATGGAAATGATTTTCCCTGTTTCAGTGAGGGACGAAGCACATGTGCAGCATCCAGATGCAGTGTGTCAAAAGCTGACCTAATATGGAACTTGCAGTGAGTTCCCATTTCAATGAACATGCTTTAAATAAAATACCTGCTCAGGCATTTTCCTGGAGCAAGGTCTGTTTGACCTGTGTCAGCAGAAAGCAAGCAAGAGAGCTTTTGTCTCATGAGTTGTGACTTTTTTAACCCAAAGACCTGTAAGAGCAGGGTTAATCTTCTCTAGCTTTAGCTTCTAGAAGAGGCATTTACTTAAAGGACGCAGTTTCATGAATGACCTGAGCCACTCAAAGTCCCTTCTGACACCACCAAAAAGGATGGTTTCTGCAGATGCCACATGATCTGGCTGCTTCCCACGTGCTGCTGTTAGCCCTCACACAGAGTTGGAGCAAATCAGGGAAGCAATTGGTCTGACTGAAACCCCCCAGCCAGCCTTCATCCCTTGCACAAAACCCAGCCCCCAAATCTGGCAGCAGCAGCGGAAAAACTCCACCACCTGGCTGAAAACTTAACTCCTGCCTGTGCCAGTTCAGCTCCTGGTGTGGCCATGGAACAGACAGGAAGGCAGGGAAGGCTGTCAGTGAAAATGTGGAGTTAGACTTAGGCTCTCAAAAGGAGTGAGGGTGGCTTAAGTACACGTGTCTGTTTACTCTTAAGTCTTTAGCCTAATCTAAACAGCATTTTAGACTGAATTCCTAGCTTTTGGGTGCCTAAAGCTAGAAAAGATGTTACAATAGTGTGGGACACGGAGGATAATATGCCAGTGAAATAATACTAAGCCATGAGTCTTTTCCAATGCCGTGGGTAGAAGCTCCTGCTCAGCCACAGAATTCCACATTGCACAATCAAAGATAATCAGAACGTGTTTCAGAGCTCATTTATGTGGCTGCTTGTTCAAATATGCTCCTGCCAGCTGGATTCTCTATCAAACTTCATGCCCAAAATGCAACTCAGCTTTCCAGGTACACTTTGCAAGTTACCCACATTTCTAAGGACACAGAGGTGTGGCTCTTAACTTCATATGTAATATTAGGAGTATGCTGCATGTTTTGGAGAGCTGAGTCCTAACCCACAGCATGCCTTCTCTGAGATACTAAGGGGATTCCTATGTGAAAATAGGGCCTACTGTTTTATTGGTTTTGAACTAGTAGAAAAGCCGAGGTGGGTTTGAGTTGGATTTTTGGGGGTTTTTTTGCAGAGAGGGCAAAGAACCATACACGTACAATTAATGTCATAAAGAGTGTAGTGAGATACAGAAATAGCCTGCGGAGATAATCCGTATTGTAGGTAAGAATTTGAAGAGGGATGTGTAACATGACTGGGCTCATCCAGACAAATAAGCAGAGAAAATACAGACTTGCTCCAAAGAATGAGAGACAAGACTTCTTCATCTCCATCTTTTCTCGTTCCTCCATTAACAGCTTTGGAGGGGATACGGCTCCATCTATTCCCTCAGGCTTCCCGGGGCATGGAGGGGATTGCGAAATCCCCACGTGGTCAGGAGTAAAGACAGGCGGCACTCCGGTGTAGTGAGATCGTAGAAAAAGCCTTTAATTATGTTACCCAAAGGTATGTAAACTCTTCGGGCGGGGTTTGGGAAGTAGGATGTGACTGGGTAGGGGTTCAGGGGAGTGGTGTGGTCTGGGGGACACAGGGGGCCAATAAGGGAGCAGGAGGACCAACACCCAATGGAAGCCCAGGGATGGGGAGTGACAGGTGATACATCCAATAAGGTCGGGAGGGGGGCGGGGCTGGATACCCGGGAAGAAAGGAACACACTAGATTCACGTGTGGGGTTTCTAAGGGTTACAATCTAAACAGGGGGAAACCCGTACATAAAAGACGCAGGTAAAGTTGAATTATAAAGTCTCTGGTCCCTTGGAAGTTGTCACACTGGTGAGTTTGTCTCCAGA
>VWZF01003777.1:76395-152441 GCA_013396755.1 Sclerurus mexicanus
TAAGGTCGGGAGGGGGGTGGGGCTGGATACCCGGGAAGAAAGGAACACACTAGATTCACGTGTGGGGTTTCTAAGGGTTACAATCTAAACAGGGGGAAACCCGTACATAAAAGACGCAGGTAAAGTTGAATTATAAAGTCTCTGGTCCCTTGGAAGTTGTCACACTGGTGAGTTTGTCTCCAGAAGTTTCCCTTTCCACGTTATGTAGTCGGGATGATCCTCTGTCTCTGCTTTGCATGAGCTGTGGCAGAAGCCTTTCCCAACACTCCATCTCCTGCATGTTGTCATCCTGTACGTTCTTCAAGGAAGGGATTTTCTCTGCACAGGGCTCTTGCTATGTCCATTAAAAAAAGAACAGTCAGGTTTTGATTCCTACCTTTCCACCAGTTTAAAGTACTAGTCCTTACAATTTCATATCCATTGTCAAAATGGATGATCATCCTTTTTCTTACTTTGTGTAAATTAAATAGATTTTAATCACTTTATAAATATCTGCGAAAATACTGCTTTAGAATCTCTTACAAGTGTCAAATAAGTGGTTCTTTAAATATAATCTATTTAAAGGATTTATACTAAGGTTGCACAGGAGATCAAGGCACAGAAGTTCAGAGGGGGAAAAATTTCTCATATGTGAAGTCTTGCATGTGCTGAAAATAGGTTGTGGCATGTTCTCCGTAGATATTGGTCTCATTCTAATATTTTTAACGTAGTATACCTAATCCTTTCAAAGCTCAATGTCTGCTGAAAATCATGAATGCTGATTTTGCTTGTTTTTATTTCATTGTGAGCAGAAATACAAATCAAAGTCAGTGGACTGGTTTTGGTAGTGATGTCCAAAGGGCATCAGGACTCTGTGCACTGCAGCCTGAATAGCAAAGAAATACAGAATAAATCAAGTTTACTGCAGTTCAGAATTGTTAATGTAGTGCCTGTATGATTTTGATGGAGTTTTATCAATGGAGAGTTTCTGAGCCTTTAGGGAATGGTAATTAGATTCTTCCCTGTCAAATTTTTCCATGTGCACAGTACATTGAGTGAGAGGACAGTAACCATTCTTAGCAGCACAGAGACCTTGAGCTTCAGTAGGGCATGGAAGCAGTAAATCATTTTGTCATCCTTCCAAAATCCTGCCTTTCGGCCCTTCCTTTTGAAGCTTGGGAGATTATCATCCTTTCTGCCCTTCCTCTGTTACTTTTTCCATTTCTTTCTGATAGGCAAGATTTGCTGCTTTGGGGCCCAGCAACCCATTTCCCCACTTTCTACTAAGCCAGAAATCTCCAGGGAAGGTTTTGATCACAACATCACTCTAACATCAGCAATTCCAGCTGCACCATTTCCAAGTCAGCTGTGACCCAAATCTTGTGTCCAGCTCTGCTGCTGTTTTTTGTTTAATGATGTGTAGATCCTACAACCATGGCCTGCTTGGTTCCATCTCCATACATCTCCTTTGGCTCCCAGAATTGCCAGGTCACCTGCCCCTCCCATGGCCTCTACCTCAGCAGCTACAGTCAACAGTAAGTAAAATTCTTTGCCATTTTAGCACATCTTGGCAGATGCAGAAATGGGGAAAATTAGAGGAAAATCATAGACAGATTTGGGCTGGAAGGGACCTTAAAGATTATCTCATTCCAACCCCCTGCCATGGGCAGGGACACCTTCCACCAGCCCAGGTTGCTCAGAACCCCATTCAACCTGGCCTTGGACGCTTCCAGCTTCTCTGGGCAACCTGTGCCAGGGTCTCATGACCCTCACAGGACATCACTTCCCTTTAGGAAGCAAAGTCCTTTATTCACTAATGCTCCATATGTCTTACTGTCAGCATAGTACATATCCCTTATTCCCAAATGGCTGCCCTTTTCCCAGATGGGATTAACTATTTGCTCTCCTTTTCTCAGGCAAAGTTTTCTGTGTCACTCTCTTCCTGGTATCTGGGTGACTATGCTAGAAATCTACTTCTTGCCTTTCTTTTCATCTTTCTCTTTTAGTTTCTGATTGTTGTGGTTTGGATTTGCCTAACCTTCATGATGTAGTTATCTCCCGTGTTTCTGTATTTCACTCCAGAGCACAAGCAGCCAAACCAGTGTTTCAGAGTCGAGTAAGATTTCAACTAGCATTGTAATCTCAACAAATCAACCAGCTCAAGTACATTTGTATTTTCCAGGTGCAGCTAGAACATGAACTCCATACTCAACAGTGTCAGAGTTTGGGATTTCACTGAGACAGAGGATAATCTTAATAAGGTTCCTTCCAACACTGTTTTTATTCATTTCAACCTGAAAATGATAAACAGTCCTTTTTTTTCCCCAGAAGAACACATGCACACTGATGCCACATCCTACCCATTCAAGATACTGTATCACTCACCTGAATGCCATAATATTAATCTGAGAGACTAGCAGTCCAGAGGGGAATAAAAAAGAGAACTAAATTTGTAAAATTTACTGCCTTGTAGTACAGAAAGCATCAAAACAGCATGTTAAGTACATAGTTGAAGTGCACTGCAGATATTGTAGCCGTGCAGCCCATGGATACCAGCCAGAATAATGCTTTGTGGTTTGGGATTAGTCCAGTTGGAAAAACTTTCCAGCAGAACTTCATCACATCAGTATCTTGATACATTGAGCTCACCCTGTGTTTGCTTGTGTCTTCCTGGAAGGTGGTGTGTATCTCCATGATGAGAAGTTGTCATAAAGATACAGATCAATTACTGAGTTGCTTGATGGAGACAGTTCTCACTTTTTACATGAGTCAGCTGATGTGTTCCAAAGGTTGTCATTTTCCTGGGAGCCTTGACAGGGAAGGTGTTGCTCTCAGATTGTTATCTTATCAAAGAGGAATGTATTTAATGTTTATTGCTGTAAAATATTAACCATAAATAAAGAGTGGTATTTGTTGATGGACATGCTCCATCTCCTGAGGGATGCTGCAAACACGTTCATATCTCAGCATGTCATGCTGAGAACTGAAATGCATAAAATAAATGAACTTGTATAATATTCACTTCACTATGAACTGAGTGAATTCTGCTGCAGGCTTTAAGCAAAGTGACAGCTTCTTATTTCTCTAGCAATTTCAGTGTTGATTAGTGTCAAACTATTACACTGCTCTTATGCTACCCACAATTTCTTCATAGGATTGGAATGTCTCTCACCTGGGAGAGAAAGGTGAGCCCTTGTGATGTTCTGGCATTCCTGTTTCGATGACATGGTTGGAAAAGTTTCACCTTTATCCTGGGTGATCCAAAATTACAGATGTCTAAAGGGAAATCCAAAGAGTAAGTGTTACTCCATAGAAATCAAGGTGGCCACTTCACAAGCTCAGATTCAGCTCGCAGCACCATCAGTGTTTGTGCTTTTGACACAAGCTGGGCATGTCTTGCTCCAATTTTGAGACTGTTAGTCCTGGATCATTACCCAGTTATTAACATAAAGCACAATCCTTAATCTCAGCTCCTGATTGCCATAATCATTCCTGTGTGCGTGTGCTGAAGGAATCCTAAAAATAGGATGGAAGGACACTGGAGATGCTATGCATGGCCAAGAAGAGAAATGTTGAGCTTTTTTTCATTGCATATGCACTATACAAAGAGGGGGAAGATGTTTATTGATGTCCAGTTTTGATGGAAGGAGAGTAGAGAAAGCAGGAGCAGGGGCAGTGACACTCGTGGATAAGAGCAAAGTGCAGACCAGGGGGAGATGAGCTGTGCCCGTTAAACAAAACCCACGAAAACAATACCATCTTGTATGTCCACATTCTGTGATTGAAACAGCTAAGAAGGGAGACTGAGTGTTGCATGGGTATAGGTCCTAGAAATCTTCTCTAATGTCTGAAGGATATTATTAATAGCCTTTAAGAAGAGCCATACTTCTGCCATGACAGCAGTTTTGGAACAGGTAAAAGAGGTGCAAAAATATTGCAGTCTGAGCTCAAGTGAATGTCCTGAGAGGAGGAGAGGGGTCCAGTTTCCTTCCACTGGGGAAGAAGAGGGGAACTGCCACAGATGGTGTATTTTTCCTTGCCAAGGCATGAAGAAAGAGCAGGCAGAGTGAGGACAGAAGTAGAAACAGAAGTAGTGACGTATCTTTGAGTCTGTATAATTTCATTAAGCACTACGAGCAAGGCTTCATTTCTGCTGCATGAAAATAGCCAGCTGCCTTCTCTTCCTCTGCAGCAATCACTTTCTTGATAAGAAATAAAGCCAGGAAGGTTCCAGACCAAGGCACCGTGCCCAGGTCAGTGCCTGCCTGTGGGGCTGAGACGTGTTTTCTCTCCTGTTTGCACTCCAGTGTGTATTGCCTTGCCTTCAAAGAGCAGTGACATTGGTGGTTGACTTTCTGCAGTCCTTGTTGTCTCTAATCCTTTGATTTTAGAAAATGCACGTATTCCAAAGGGTTATAAAATCGCACCCTAGCAATGGCACATAGCGTTAAAAAGCTGGGCATGTATTCCTAAGTTCATCCTTGTTTCATTTTTGTTTTCAGGATGTATTTGTACTCTTGTAAATGGTAATGTGGGAGCCCATCTGGTTGTTAGGGGTAAATCTCCAGTATATATTTATCAACACTGCACAGGTGTGTACATATACAAATCTGGATATCACATTTTAAATTAATTCAGATAAGTTCATGTCATTTATTCTCCTTTTCTCTGCTTTGTTACTGCTTTGTCTCTCTTTTGGAGAGGCTGTTTGGAAAACAGTGATTATTTTGCATGTATTGTGAAACCCTTCCCCCTATACTAGCATGTATTTCAGTAGGGGAGACCAGATGATAAAAGAAATCAAACTGATGGACCAGAAACAATGGAAGTCGTGGGCTTGACAGTCAACCTGTAACCTTCACCAATAGAAGCTGGAAATGTTTCCTTGGAAACCAGGCTGAAAACCAAATTCTCTCATGTTAAACTTTCAGTTTAACTGAGAGGCCAATTGTATGTGATATTAACTCTCCATGCGTGCTGTTGTGTATTTTAAATAGCAGGGAATAACCTGAAGTAGGTGCACATAAATGGGTGTGTTTCTGTGTTCCTGTGAATCTGTATATTGGTTTTGATTCAAAGGTGAACATTTCCCCAGTGACAGCAGCAGAAGGCAGATAATTTAGGTAGAAGTCACAACTTTTACACAGAAATATGTTCTGTGAAATTGCCCTTTGTGCTGGACAGAAACAGTTGCAGAAGAAATGCAGTGGTATGTAATACAATACAACACAAAATGTAAGGTTAGTTTCCTTGGAAGGTTCCAGAAGGATGTTTTAGAGAATGTGGTGAATTCATTATTTAACATTAGTGGGGGACAACTGAGCAACTATTGCAAGAGCCAGAAAACATTTTTGGTATTAGAGGCCCAAAGGTGTGGCTAACCAAAGCCTTGCTTATGTCTGCAATAAAAATTAACCTCCCGATGGAATGGACATGGCAAAACAAGCTCTAGCAATCCTGAGGCATCAGTTCCCTGCTGCTGTTTGTAGCACTGATAAATATTTGACCTAATCCAATTGTATGTTGTCCATCCATTTACACAAAAATGGACAATATGAAAAACTCTTGAAGAGGTGCTTTTGAGATTGTTTCTTTACATGTTTTTCATGTACCATTACAGTGCTGATTTGGGATCTGTTCTGCACCAAACAAGAGCTGACACAGCTGCCTCTGAGTTCATCTGTGAATTGCAGAGAACATCCTTTTGATTGTCTGCCTTAGTTGCTGTACATCTGTTTATTTCATTTGCCAGTGTCTGCTTCAGTCACACATCAATCACTGCTTGGCCCCTCTCTGAGGACAGTTTTCACCTCTTCCCTTTTATTTAGATGAAACCCCTGGATCACCAAGTGGCAATTTCCACTTTTCCTGTCTATGTTAACTCTTTGGATACATTAGGAATGCTACCTCTGGGCAGTTTTCCTCCAGATAAATGTTAGCTCCTGATTAGAACGGGTCAAACGCAGTTTCTGTTGGGGGCTGAAAGGTATGAAGATCAAAGCAGTTTTATTTGTACCATCTGTCTCTGTAAGGCTTGGAGCTTGAAAGAGTGATCTTCCCAGCCTGCTTGGAGGCAAACTGAGGCATTCTCCAGCTAACAGCATCTTTAAATCTCTTGCCAGGGGCTGGTGCTCTCTAGGGCTGGCATTAATCTGCCTCACCCATGTGCTTGTCCCTTCATTCTCCTTGGGGTTCTGTGCTGTCCCAGCACAACGGGAAAGCAATGAACAGTGTCAGAGGGGAGCACGTGCTACCTTCAAAAAAGAATAGATTCTTCCACAGGCTTTTTACCCAAGTTTTTTACTATTCTTCCCAATGTATCTTGCCTTTATTAATACAATTTCTTATGCTCCAGTTACAAGAGATAATAATATTCCTAATCCTAAACATGTGCTGTATTTTTTTTTAAACATAAATTTGACTCTGAGCAGTGCCATAGTTTTATTATTAATTTGGCCCTCAAATGGCAGCTCTGAGGAAAGAAGCACCTAGTTAAGGAAGGCATATGACCTCTTAAAAGGCTTTAAAATAGCCAGGGTCTCCTTTCAGTTCTTCTGCTGCTTTGTTATGTGACCTTGGCTATGCCACTTCAAATCTGTGTGTCTGTTGCCTCCTCTGAAAAATTTTATGGCTCTTCTTTATTAAAGAACTTGATGAGGAAAAAGGCTACATAATAGGTACTAATGAAACATTTCATCAAAAAACCTATTTGCAATCCAAAATACATGTCTGGAGACTTTTAGTTATCCTTCTGCCTCAGACCTAATCTGGAAGGTCGAGAGACATTTAATCAGTGTCATTCCCTGGCTGCTCATGTAATTTTGAGAGCATCTCTTTCAATTTGCCTTCCATGGGCTGTGCACCTATGGAAGCAGTGAGTTCCGTGGAATGCACATGCTCTCTAGGAAAGCAGTCGGCTTTGTGTGCTTGGCTCCAGATTGTTCAGGTACTAATAGATGTTCAAATCCCTGGCATCAGGGGAATCAGCAGAACATGAAACCAGAGTGGTGAAAGACATCTATGCTAAAAATAAATAAAGCCAAAATAAGATAAGCTCAGTGTCCAGAAAAGGGAGCATTCAGTGAGAGTAAAAGCAAGTTCAGCACTGAACAAGGAAAGAGTATGTTACTAAAGAGTAACTAGATTTTAAAATTTAATTATGTATTATGTTTACTCAATTAAATGAGGCTTCAAGCTGTACTAAACATTTGTGTGGATAAAAATATATATTACAAGCAAGATATAAATAGAAAGATAATGTTATAAATTAAATACTTAAACCAATCCCTTCCTTCTATAAACCATGATGAGACCTGACTGGGAAGATGTGATTTCCCAGCTGCCTGATGCAGATTTACATCTTTCTTTGAAACATCTCTTGTAGCTCGTGTCAGATGGTGGCCAAGAACAAATACATGGTAGGTTTGCTGCTGCACAGTAGTTCTTGTGCCCCTGGCTAATTTCTCTGCCTACACCTCGTTTTGTGCTCTGACAGGAGCTGTATTTAATTTACTCAGCAGTCCTTTTCTCTTCTTTTCTTTAGTTTTCATTTGAACAGCAAGGCAAGATGGATTTTGGCTCCAAAGGCACAGCCAAGCCTGCGTACTGGGAAGGTGCCAGGGCGTCTGAGCTGCAGCACTGGGAAGAGGAGGTGCCAAGAAATGCCATTTCTATCCTGAAAGCTTTAACATTTTGTTCAAAGAGATTAGATTTTCTCTGAGGCCAGCAGCACTCCTCCAGGGAGTTGGTTCAGCAGGTCACTTCAGAGGAAAAATGAAATAGGTAAACTGGAAGAGAAGTGCTGTGTGTTCAGTAGGATCCCCTTTAATCTGAAAACAGCAATTTGTTTTCTCACTCCTTCCCAGTTTCTTTTCTGTTTAAGGCATGGCATGTATTTACTCACTCTCACTGCAATTTGGCAATTTGTCTTCTTGCTTGAGTGACAGAAGTGAAGGTGACAGCTACTCAGGGTCCACTTAACTCTGGGTTTTGAATGCAGACTAAAGTCCAGCTTCTGCTCTGTCTGCATCCTGCACTTGGGATGAGCCCACCAGGATAAGGCCCACACTTCATTGCTGTTATTTGGCAGATGTAATGGATTTCATCTGAGATGACACCTTCATAATAGATCTGTTAGCTCTTTCAGTTTAATCTGATTAAACTCTCCCAGACATCTGCTTAGGAAAGGTAGATGCGGTGAGTCTGAGTCATAAAGATTAGGAGACTTTTGCACGATCACAAAAAGGTTAGAGGCAGAGGAATTTGAGGGGCATCATAAACACACTCAATGAAATCAGGGCCCAGGCTGTGGCAGGGGAAGAAGAGCTGGCACAACATCATTCAGTCTCTCCCCATTCCTACTTCTTGCACAGGTCTTGACCTTTTGGTATTGTAGAAAGACAGTGGGAATAGGCAATCAGTATGGAGCAGGGAGCGAAGCTGCTAAACCCACATCTAAATCCCAGGTCAGTGTGTTAAACTCTAGGCCAGCTACCCTGCCTAACTTGTTTGCTACAGGGAAACCTTCAAGAAGAACTTTCACATTAAAAAAAAAACCCTGCAAATAAGAGCCATGTCCTCAGCTGGAATGCATGGTGTGAGCGGAGCTATTCCCAGGCATTGACACAGGCTGTGTGATCAGACTGTCTCCATTTTTCATGAAGAGGAAAACAATCAAAACACCCTGTTTTCTCTCCTAAATGCTTCTCAGGTGGCTGACAAACAGAAGTTGGACAGATTTCCTTATTTTTTGCTTGTGATTGTACCACTGTGGCTTAGAGCATCATTTCTAGGATGAAACTTTTAACTGGGAGGGAAGGGTAGGTAGGTTCACTTACCTTCCAGTCAGTCCTTGAGTAATGGGTATTGCATGTATATGCTTTGTAATAATTACGAAGAAAGATATGAGTTCTTGTGTTGCCTCCCAAGGGACTCATGTCACACAGCCTGTTATAGTCCTTTCTTTCCTAATAGAAGAAACTGGTTGTAGGCGTAATTCTGCCATGGTGTGTGGGAGGGAAATCTTGGGGAACAGATGGTTCTTGGTGAACAGACTCCAGTGACTAAGACGGACTCTCAAAAAAGAATTAATCTATCAAGCTGATTTGCTGATGAACAGAAATAGGAAAAATAACCATAATATAAACACAAAAACGAACTTATGAAGCAAGGCTGCTTGTTTTGTGCTTGACAGTGGCATTTCTCCCTGGTAAGAAAATTGCTTTTTAATAGTTCTCTTATGGAAGGGATTCTATAAACTTGTTTCTTTTTAAAATGCTGATGTATTTATCATTGAGCACAAGAGGGCAGAAAACCAAGCACTCAAAACTCCCAGTGAAAAAGACAGAATTCCGCTGTAGGAGAAATTTTGCATCCACAGATTTGTGTCTGTCACCTGGAAAGTGGCACAGGAAACCATGGGAATTTCTGATGTAGGTCAACATAAGTCTAGTTTTTATCCAGTAACTACAAACTTCTTGAGAGGAAAAACACAGTGAGAAACCACACCTGGGATGACTGGTAGGTACTTTGGAGCCATTGGTAGCAATTCAGATGTGATTGCCTTGCCTGGGCTGCCTTCTATGACCAACACTTTTCACTGGACAAGTGCCCTGTTATGTAGATCCTCAAACGTGGGAGGAACTGGAGCAGCAAGAGACTGTCCTGCCTGTCTGTCCCAGGTGTGTCCTGCTGCAGAGCAGTGGGAACTCTAGGGGTGTGACAGTAATTGCCTGCCTGTGAAGTGCCCCCTCTCTGCAGCTCCCCAGGGAGGTGCTGGTTTGTGCACAGATAGATTTCGGAAAACATCACCCCATAGACCCACCAATATTCCTTCAGTTAAACCCATTTCTGTCCACTCACAGTTATCCTTAAAGGTCATGGTTTAATTATCGGCGCTGATAATGACTTTCATGACCAATGCAGAACAATTTCTGACACCAGGTTGCAGAGTGGGTGGATTAAAGTCTCTTCCCATGAAAGAGGTTTTCCCCTGCAAAAGAAGTACCCCGGACTGTGGGCTATTGCTCAGTCATGAGTAATCTCTTCAGAGCTCCTTGCCAGCCATTTGATGCGTTGCTGTTGCATTTTCAGGACATTTAACGATCCCACCAGCTGGGAATTAGGTAAGCAGCATCTCAATTTTACCAGTGTGAGAACAGAAAGCAGTTAAATTAAGTGGCCCTTTCTTGTGTGGCAGTATTTTTACAGGACTCATTTGATTGCTATATTGACTGAAATGCAATTTTAGGTCTATTAGGCCTGCAGACCCAGCACAGCTCAGGGGAGATTATTTTAAAGTTCATATCCACAGTGAACTTTTCAATTTGGAGCTGACTGCAATGTAGTAGGAAGTTCTCAAACACTAAATATGTAGCAGACAAGGCAGAGTTTCACATGGGTTTGACAGAAGCAGTGCTAAGCAGTCTGAGACTTAATTCTCCTTCCCTTTGGCATTACAGAAAAAAATGCCCATTTTTAAATGAATGACTGTGTGTGCTCTTAGCTACAATAACTGATACTAAACTGCAGGGCTAAAGGCTGTCCATAGAAAACATCCTGCAGTGATGTTTCAGAATTGGCATCTGGCCTGGCAGAATCATATCTAAACTGGCGAGGTCTTTTGAGTAACAACATGCAAGGGAATGCACATCTCCACAGCTGCAACCCCAGACATAGATTTAGCATCCCTTTGGAAGTGGGCTTTAATCTTGGGACTGATCTCCTGAGCTTCTGTTTCTGTAACTGCGCTGATCACTACTCCTCATAGGACACAGATGGCTCCAGCACTGTCAGTGTTGTGTGTTAGTTGTTATTTCTCGTGGTTCAGGGAGTGATGATCAGATATTATTATATAAATTGAGCCTTTTCTGGAGATGCTTTTAGGCCTGTGGGAGGGGAGGAAACACAGCGTTTTGGAGAGTCATCTCTGCCAGTGTAAAAGGGAAGAAGATATTCTTGGTTTAGTACATTTTTACTCTCTGAATTAGACAAAATTGAAATGCTCTGAGTGATGAATTGAGTAAATGATGGGAAGATAATAGCTGTGCTATTATCCCTGGAGAGAAGATGCCAAAACTAAACACTGGGGTGAGCTGCCATAAAGTGTTCAATGTAAGGGAAATTGCATGGACTTATGATTTTCATCGTTCTTTCCTCAGAGCCCCACTAATCTGGTGAGTTAAAACCCTTCTGCTGTAAAAATGAGTTTGAAAGCAGCATATATCTGAAGTTAGAGGAATCTGTATGTGAGATACTTGGCCATTAGCTCAGATGCTACTGGAAAAGACCCAAGTTCACCACTGGGGCACGTGCCACTTCAGAGGTCTTTATCTGCAGCTGTAGCACAGCAGTGTTTCTGCCTTCCTGCTTGGGCACCCCATATGGCTGCTCAGGGGATCATAACTTGTGGGTGGTACATGGGGGCCCAAAGACATGGAAATCAAGTGATATTGCAGTACCAAAAAAGGGTCCTGCAAAAGAAAAGCACAGGGGCAGGTGAAGGACCAGCAGCATATGAGAGTCCCTCCATCACAGCTATGACTTCAATGGGAAAGATCCACTTATGCTGTCATGGTTCCCTCAGGCTGACAGGAATGACACCATGAAACTATTCCAGAATCTCTTCCAGATCACAATACACCAGTGGGCTTGACATTTTCCTGTACAAGCGTGAGGAACAGAAATGTCGTGAGAAAATCAGGGAACACAAAAATCAGTTTTCTCATTCTGTTACAAGTGCTTTGGAGCCTGTGAATTACAGGTGTCATTTGATGGGAGGATGGAGACAGAGACTGGTTTGGTGTGAGTCTGAGCTTCCATCCAGAGGTGGGTGAAGGCTGTCCCTGTTGATTGATGGATAGGGCTGGTCTTTCAGGCTGGTGAGCCAAAGAGGGCCCTATGTTACATTAGGAGCCTGACTCTCCTCTTCAGGTTCCAGGCTTGAGGCATAGCTGAATTAAGATTTTATGGTGTTTTTAAATTAAGTAATACACTACTAAGAGACTAATAAAGCAATTAAAAGATACCTAATCTAAAAGCTCACACAACTATAAGGGTACTAATTATCATTCATAAGGATTATGAATCACACCCAACTACTGTTGAATTATAATTTTATCTCCCCTTCCCAATATAAGTCTATCCCTTCTTTTTCCACTCTTATACCCCAAGACTTTCAGATAAAGATGCAATGGAGGCTCCAGCAGGTTATCCAGTAGGGATCCTTTCAGCATCACTGTTGCCTTGGATTCATCACCACCTGTAGGTGGCCATACACCTACTGACAAAAAAAAACCCCTGTCCTGCTTTATTCTGCATCTGATTTTATATCTTATCTCCCTGTTTTCTATTTCTGGATTTGTCTTTTCACCACCCTTGCAATTCACTTTCTCTGTCCAAACTCCTCCCAAGTAAACAGTCTATCTCCAGTTACCTTTTTACTACTCAGTCCCATTTTCTGCTGCATCCATACTCAAGTTTGGTGGATTTTTTCAGTGTTATTACTATGGCAATCTTGAGTTTCTGTAGTATTACTTATATGGTTTCCTGGGTACTGTGGAAGACTTTACACCCCAGAACTCCCCTACCAGCATTCAGTTCATATTGGCATCATATTTTACCACATCCACTCACTAAGATCATTTTATTTCAGTTCTGACTCTTTTACCTAGTGATAGTTAAGCACAAGCAGTTTCTTCTCTCGTGCACAGTCTGCATACTACAGCACCAGAGTAACACATTTTTTACACTCTGGTTTTGTGCTCGTGCAGTTTTGTTGTCCTTGTACTGTTTTAATCACTTTCCTCATTTTAGAGTCATTGCTTGGTGCTCCATCAGGACATCCTGCATACACCTTATCACATTGTGGTAGGTGTGCAGAAAGCTGTATGCCCTAGAGATCCTAACTTTACAGTACTTTGGGCAGGTCTTTAAGTATTGTGGGTTTTTTTTCCCCCAAGTAATCTGGAAAATTGGTGGACTGCCTCTACTGAATATAGCAGAACAAGTGGAGAAGTTAGTTGCACTTCCCTCAGTTAAATATATAGTTAGGATGTATAGCCTCATGCAAGTAGCATCTGCAGAACATTGTGTTTCCTGTTTGTGAAACCACTATGTGGGATGGAAAGTGCCTTTCAGTCCAGGTAGTTGGTTGGGGTGTGTTCTGTTTGTTTCTTTTCTACTCCCTCTGCCAGGGGTTTTTCAACGGTAGATTAAAGCATTAAAGGAATTTATAACCTCGTGGGACTTGGGCCAAGGACATGGGCTTATTACTGATAATCCCCACTCAGACAGATGGGGAGGCTTTTGTGTACAAACAACTTTTTGTTGCTCGTAGAATCACAGAATACCTTGAGTTGGAAAGAACCCAAAAAGACCATCAAAGTCCAACACCTGGCCCTGCACAGTTCGAAATGTGGCTCGTTCTGGTGACACATGGGCAAGTGATTTTCTACACCTGACGTGTAGCCCAAGTGCTCACTTTTCTGCCTTGTGTGGATTGGGTAGCATAAAATTAATTGGTGCAATTTAAATCTGGAAGCTAAAGGCAGGACATACAGCAAACATGAACTGCATTTCAGCTTACGTGAATTCTCCTTCTAGTCTCCCTTAGAATATACTTGCAGAGGAAAGTAACATTTCTGCTGATGGATGTTCAGCATATGAAAACTGCGTATCTGTGTGAAAGAGGTTGAGCCACAAATCCTGTGGTCAGGAAGTTTCAAAGTTATGGGTTTAGCCTGGAACAATTAATAGGAGTGCCAGAGATGGTAAGTCAGGCTTGTTGATTACCCTTCAATAGTCTCTGAGATGCCAGAGCAAGCTAAAACATAAGCCTGGCTTATGGACACTTGATATGGCTTTCTTGATCCTCTTTAAAATGTGTGCATTTCTTTATATACCGAAATATCTGAATTTCTCTGCCACTTAAAAAAAAAAAGAGAGAAAGAAAAAGGCAGATAAATGCGTACCTGACTGCTAACAAAACTCATTTTTTCCTCCAGAGTGCACGAAGCATCATCTGTCTTGGCTCTTGCCATCAGGCCTGTCAGTTGATTCTAGTCAGGTACAACTACGACGAGAGGATAGGGGGGGAAACTTCACATGGTGTAACTGAGCCATCTGTGGCAACGCTCTGATCTTTGTACTGGGAAGTGGCGACATCTGCTCCTGGCAGACGTGTTACTATCACAGGCTGACGTTAAATGGCCCTCCTAACAACAGGTATCTTTGTTGTGAAACAAGGCAACACCTCCTGCTTGATGAGACCCAAGCTAGTGGAGGAGGGAGGATGCATGCCAAGAGACTGGTGCAGACTTCATGGGCCAGATTTGCCTTTTCCTTATATCCAGAGAATTTGACAAAGTTCAGTGGTATTGTTGGGTTAATTTTTTATTTTTTTTTAATACCTATGCCAGGAAGATGTGAATTTTAAGAACGTTAGCCGTGGGCAGAACCAGTGGATCCAAGCTTTTTTAAAAAAGACTTCTCCAATACAGGTAGGAGTCCATGTAAAGAGGTTGGATCCAGAGAGAAGGTCTGAGCTGTGATTCCAGGTGTCAGGCTTGCATGTGGGCTTCTGCAGCCATAGCCAGAGGGTTTCCATGGATTCTTTGAGAACGGGCCATAATCAGAGGCATTAATTATTAACATTAATTGTTTGTCTCCAGTACTTGTAGAGCCAGACTGCACTGTAAGTAGCAGTAGCTGACACTATTTGGACAGATGGTTCTGTCTTCTTAAAGAAGTTTTAATTTCCCTAAGCTGAAGACTCCTTGGATGGAAATCAAGGATTACTTGTAACTCTGTACTTCCTTGCTTTCTTGGAATAGTGACACTAGAGAAAATCGGTTTACAGTGGTTAAGTCATCCCTTTTTAGATGTTTTCTTAGAATCTCAACTGTTTCCTTCTTCACTGGTTTGGTCTGTTGTTCATAAGTGCCTTTAGTTCTCATAGTATCCCAGCTCCTTCTGTCAGTCTTCTAAATTGCATTACCTTCTGAAAATCTCCCAGTAATTTCCCAGTTTACTCGCTGTGCGTGCTCCACATAGCCTTACTGTGAGAATGTGATCGTAGTTAAGTGACAGCAGGGAAAGGAAGCAGAATTTCTTCACAGGCTGAGGTACCCCAGCTTAGTGCTTTTCTTTTAAGCACCAACCAAAAAATTACATTGTCATAATGAACATAGCAAAAATGTATGTGGAATGGCATGAGAAGGCCAAACTATTTGTATCAGACATGAGCACAGAAGAAAAATGATGAAATGATAAATTGTCCCAGTAAATCACAGAATGATTTGAATTGGAAGGAACATTAAAGATCATGTCATTCCAACCCCCTGCCATGGGCAGGGACACCTTCCACTAGCCCAGGTCGCTCAGAGCCCCATCCAACCTGGCCTTGGACACTCCCAGGGATGGGGCAGCCACAGCTTCTCTGCCCAACCTGTGCCAGGGCCTGCCCACCCTCACAGGGAACAATTTCTTCCCAATATCCAATCTAAACCTGTTGATGAGAACAGCAGGTTGGTGAGAACAAAGTCTAGCACAGCACCTCTCCTTGCTGGCTCCTGTGTCACTTGGAGAAGGAAGTTCTCATCAATCATTTCAGGAATCTCCTGCAAAACTTCTGTGTTTAAATGAATTTACTGTTGATACGTCCATAGATTGAATATTCTTGGGTCACCAAGACCAGCTGACAGGAAATGGCTTGCGCTCATGCCATTAAGCTTTCTGACCTTCCAAATCATCATGACCACATGTGGGATATTTGTTGGGAAAAGCCCCTGTTCCAGGCTAACTCCTCACTTGTGACCACAGAGTTGTTCTTATTTCTTGTAGTTTTCCAGCTTCATTCACGCTAGAAGAGTGAATTTCTTTTCAGCTGCACTTGTTTCCCAAATATTCATCTCTCTACACTTGAGTGCCCTCTCACTACAATGTTTAAAAATCTCCTTCTTTTATGTGAGTAGCTTTAAGTATTTGCTGCATTTTTCTTGATTTGTTCAACTTCTGTTGTGTTTGACATCAGAGGATTTTTACCTTTTAATTAAAGTGCACCTTGGTGCCCACATTACCCGTGATCCTCTTCATGATGATATTCTCTCCTTTCTGCCTCAAGAAGTGAACAGGGATCTTAAATAACTGCCTTTCAAAGTCTTTCTTGGTCATTTCTTAAAACACCTCCAAGAAGGAGGTGTCTGTATTTGACACAGCCCTTACTCCTGGCTGGTTATCTTCAGGGACTCAGAAAACACTCCTGAAGTTCCCTGGTGCCCAAGCAAATCTGGTAGCGAAACTCTGAAGATCTGTAATTAAGGCAATGGGTAAAAAAAGCAGATTCAGATCCTGTGTCTGGATAACTGTACTTATTAACATTTCTAAGTGACTCTCTAAGTAATTGGCAGTGAATCCTGCATGGCAGGAATTGAGGAAGGGGAGATGGACCTCACTGTGGTCGTGGCTCCTGACATCCTTTGGGAATCCTTTGGCCGTTTTGACTCCCATTGCTCCGTGGAGCTGGGGCATATTTACAGAAAAGGATGAGAAGGAAAACAGTTCTGGAAAATGCATGGGAAGAAACATGTTAAATGGTTCCTATAGGAAAAGCTCTGAGTGTTACCATCCTCCTTCCCTGCACTGAAATTCTTCCCCTGTTTTAAATGTCAAGTGCACCATCAGACGCCCATGGTGATACCCAAGTGCCACACAGGGGCACAAGAAACGTCTGTGATCAGTGTAAGAAAGCCCCATGTTCTATCTGGGACTTGTCCACCCACTTGTAAGATGGTACCAGAGATCACAGAAAGCCTTTCTGTGTCTGTCGGGTCCCTGCAACATCTTGACTCTTCAAGTGCTCTTTTTGCTGTTCCACATTCACTGATGTGTAACTCAAGCATTCTTGCTAGAAAACAGCAGGCTTTGTCAGCAGCCAATTTTCAAGGAAATTGGCTGTTTAAAACCACATCCTAAGTAGCTGGATATACTTAATAGCTTTAGCTGACCTATATTGAAACTTTCTGTCTGTCATCTCTTTGTTTCTGTAGTCTTTATCTCTAAATAATCAGCTGTTTTCTTTGCTAGATGTCAGGGTGTGGGTACTGTATTTCCACTATGTTAGCTCTACTCGGGAAAGTAATAGCTCTGAATTGAGGCATAAGCCATTTGTTTTCCTGTAATGAGGAACGCTCTGCTGCATGCTTTCTAACTGATTAGATGAATTATGCTTTATTTGCCTTGAGAAGAACCGTACTTAAAAGCAATTTTTGAAGAGGAAATGAGGCAGAGAGTGCAAAAGGGGGGAAAAAAAGGCTCTATCCCAATTAAAGCTCCCTGACCTGCATTTTCACACATTTCTCGACTGAACAATCCTGGTGGCTATTGCTGGAAATGTACCAGGCTAAAAATTAATTGCTGGCTAATTACTTTATGTCAAGAAGCTGCCCAATTATATCTCAAATTTGCTACAATGGCAATTCTAGAAGTAGTTATGTACCTTCCTCCTTTTGAGACTTTATTGGAGGATTTTATCAATGGCAAACACAATTGGGATAAGCCCTTCCATCAGAAACAAAACTGCAGAGAACAGATGTTATTTAAAGAGCTATTTTCACAACTCTGGTACCTTCAGTAGTTTAAATTTGTGATAGTCACTCGTGATGCTGCCATTGAAATCACTGAGGGATGGATATACACCTCAGGGTGTTACTCTGTGTTTTTATTTATAGGCTGTCCCCCTGCATTTATACACCAATGCTCTGTTCAGAACAGCAGTTTCAAACACCGTGAGTTTAAAATTATTCCACACAGGCAATGAGCAGCTTGTTCTTTATTTTTTAAAGAAGTTGTTGCCACAATATTTTACACCTTAGCCCATGTCTTTCTTAGGATAAATTGTACTTCCTTTACAGAAGTAATTCATGCCTATGTTCTGAGTTATGCTAAGCAATCTCTTCCATTTCTTTATCTGAAAGGATGGAAGCCTTTTACCTTTTCTTTTTATTTCTAATTGAACTCTCTCAACTTTAATCTTTTAAGTAGTTCCTTATATATGAGATCCATTCTGTGGGAATTCTCTGATTTTTCTCCATTTGAAATGTTCAGTAGTACCTTGAAGCGTGCATGTCAATCCTCCCAGAAAAGCCAAATATCCCATTAAACTCACCTGAGGAAAAAAAGTTACCTGCACCTGTATGGTACCTGATACAGTAAGTTGCTTTTTTGGGGATAAGGACTGACAGGTCAAGAAAAGAAAGGCCTTTGAAAAGCAGTTATAAGACCAAACTCCTACAAATTCCTTTTTAAAGTAGACCATGGCTTGGGCACTGTACTTTCATTAGTTTGTATTTGCTTCACTGAAATTGTGTCCTGAGGAAGATGCAAAGCCTTTGGTATTTTGCACTGTTCAGTGGTTCCTTTATTTTTCATCTGTGCTCTTCCATAGATGTGCAATTTGCCCTTTCTTTGAGGTTTTTCTATCTTTGTGGTATGGAAAAATTTCTGATTGAAGTGTTGGTAGGCAGAAGTCTCTCTGAATTATTAAATGCTGTAAGGCAAGAGCAGAGAACACCAAGAGCTGCAGATGTCCTTTGGAAAGGGAGGTCACAGCTCAAGTGGGCAGGAATAAGGAAAGAGATGTCCATCAAACACACTCAAATAGAATTTTGGGAGAGATTTGAGATGTCCTGATTTCACAATAAGGGTTTGACAGTGTAAATTGAAAACACAGAGATTAGATTATTATTATAAATTACAATTACCTGATTATAAAATAAGAAACAAGAAGTTCTCACCTCTGTTGAGGGGCAGCACAGCCTATTCTGAACTTGCATCCTATTTGGAGGTTGAAAATGAGAATAGCAGCCACTAGATTCATGTATTGGTTTGGGTAAGGCAGCATTGTTGCCTCTGGAATGCATTAGGGTGCTCAAAAAGACATTAAAATCAGGATAAAGTTATTACTGGTTTCCTTTGGTGTAATTAATATTGAACAACTTGAAATCAAACACCTTTCCTTTCTCTTCACTGTAATTCTGTGGCAATTCCTGTATCCCTTTGGAAGTACTGCTGACTTAGCCAATGTTTTCATGCAGTTCCAGCAGTACAGCTCACCAGTCCACTTCTGCCCACTGAATATATTTTATATTGGCAGAGGGCTTCTAAAGAGAAAAGGTAGAACAACTCTTAGGTCTCGTGCAGTTATTGGGGATTTATTATTTATGCTCTGGATGAGTTAATCAGAATTTAGAGATGCAATTACTGTTTACCTGCAGAGTAGCATCATCTTTATGTTAAGTACTTCTTGAGCTATAGGAAACAGTATAAAATAAGCTGCATTTGTTTTGTCTTTAAATTTTCTTGCACTCCCCTGTAAAGCACTAACAGGTCTGAAATCTTCATATTACATAAAAGAGGCAGCAGATTTTGATTAAATAGCTGCTCCTGTTGCCTGATTTAATGATGCTGGTGAACTGAATGTTCCTGTGATCCAAAAGGTTTCCAAAGCAGCATGCTGACTTGGGAGCTTGCATTCAGAAACTGCCTTCGTCCTCCAGAGAAATGCAGTGAATCAGAGGGGATGAAAACCTGCAGCTGTTGAGTGGCACGTGGTAGCAGTGGGCACAGAAACCCAAGGGGATATTATCTGTATTGGGAATGTCAGGAGGAGATGGCACCTAGGCAGAATAGAACTGTCCAAAATCGAGCAAGGCACTGCAGAAGTACTGTTCTTCTTTCTATATGCCGTGACTGAAATGGTAAAAGGGCTGATTCATTCTTTCTCTGCCTTTGCATTATTTATGCCAAAGTAAAACAAGTAGAAAATCACTCTGATTTGGTGGCATTTTACACTGTCTTTGCAATACAACAAATGTAAACAAATGTTCCTAAAACTCCCACAAGATAGCTTTGGTCTCAGATGGGGTCTCTCAGACGACTTTCCATTTTGTGGCCCATCAGGGTTTTCTCCTGTGCAATCTCTCATGAGGTGGTGCATGTTTGGAGAGCCAGTCCAGCATCTTGTTGGAAAACAAGCTTTTTGCAGATATTAAGGCTGCTAGTGCCTGGGAATTCAGGTCCTACAGTCCAGCCAGCTCTCACTAACAGTTTTGCCCATGAATTGCTTTCTGTCTAGAAATCTATTTCACACTGGTGAAGGATGTTTGCAGTCGGGTGCCACTGAGAGCAGTGAAATGACATTATCATGTCCCAACTTTTAACTTGCTCAAGTTTCAGGTTTATGGAGGATGTGCAGCTGTGTGTCAATTTAAAATACATGAAGTCAAGTACAGAGTGTAGCATCTAATGGGGAAGGCTAATGATCTTCTTATCACCTCTTTATCCCTAAAAAGCTCAAGGTTTATCAAGACTTGGTTGTCAGATAAGCAGAAAGATGGTAATTCTGTAGTCAAACAAGAAAATATTGCTGTTAGGATCAGTTTAATCTTTCATGTGTCTTTTAGTATGTTTAATTTATGTCACGCAATTTCTGCTCTTACATAAGCACTGGGCGAATCAAAGACAGAACAACCCCTAGGAAAACAACAGGCAGTGGTATTAAAGAGATTTCCAAACTTGGTGCTAGTGATGAATAAATTACAGAGTAGAGGAAACACCCCAAAAACCACAGAGCTACTGAGAAGTCACCTGGTCCATCCTCCTGCCCCAAGGCGGGTTCAGCTATTCCCTCCCTGCCTTTCCTTGCAGTGCTTATCTAGGCAGTTCTTAAATGTGTCCAAAGGGCTGATGCACCCTTTGCATCATCCCCCAGTAATCTCTCCCAGTAATAGTTGCTGCTGTCAGTACACTAGTTACCTTGGAAGTGTAATTATCCTTTGAAATCTAGATTGTACCTCTGCAGATCCCACAGCCTTTTTATTCTACTTACTCTGTCTACCTTTCATGTTCACTCTTTTGAGCATCCAAAAAAAGTAAAGGAGAAGCTTTTTGGATTCACTGGCTGCTATTCTGTTTGAACATTCAATGCTGGGCAACAATACAAAACCCTTGGACCAGGTGCTTCTAAAACTTCAGCTGATTTTTTAAAATCCTACTCAAGCACAATGGTTTCAAATTTAGGCTTTGTCTTCTTTTCCTGTGAAATGTACATAAAAAAGGTCTCCAGTTGCTTTCGTGGTGTGAGCAACAGGGCACTTAAACTTGCTGTGTTTTACCAGGGATCTGAGCTACTCAAAGAGTCAGTTTGGACTGAGGAAGTTGTTGTTTTCATGTAGGCACCTTCAGGTGGTGACAGTATTGGTTTCCTCTCCATTTCAGAAGGTTTGGGCAGTTACCCTGCTGTTCAGAGTACCAAGTGCTGGTTTTGGACAAGTCCTGAGACAGAACAATACATGGAAATGTAGGGATCTTTTTAGTGGACAGATGCAGAGTCTCGTCATTCTGCAGAAGGCCGGGCTATTGGAATCATACTCATGCGAAAGAAGGGCTGGAAGACAGCTTGAGAGGCCAGCTAGCTACACACCCATTCAGCTGTGCAGAGCTGCTGGTGCCAGGCAGCAGCTTCAGCAGGGGTGTTATTGGGGTGTCTCATCCTTCCATCCCAAAGGCCGTTCCCCACAGGACTCATCTGACATGAACAAAGAGTGACAGCAGACAAGGGGCAACAGAGGAAGAGGAGGAGCCAGAATGTGCCCTGTTTTCCTCCTCTTCACAAGTCCTTTGTAGAACCATCAGGAAAATTCTGAGTCTAATGCTGCACAGGCTTTCCCACTCCGTACTCTGCCCTCTTGCTCTTCAGCTCCTTTAAGGTTCTACAGGCAGCCCTTGATGTCAGATAGCAAGTGGTTGCAGGAAACTTGGAGATAGAGGAATTTCAGTGGCTGGCTGAGGAAATGAGCAGTGCAGAGAGGATTCATTAATCTTTGCAGGGCAGTGCATTGCCTCCTGTACTTTTGTTCTGTGTCCCCTGCGAGGTTTTCCCATGGGAGGGAACAAGTGAATTAACTATTTTATCATCTCACCAGTGCCCTCCCAGACAGGCATTCTCTTCTGTGCCAGTTTCATTGATTGATGTAATCAGACTGGCAACTAATCAAAGTGATCTCAGTAGCCTAATTCTGTTCCTGATCTCTCTCTGTTTGTGCTTCAAGGTCTTTGACAGGGTCCGAGAAGATTGCCCTAATTTCCACGAGAAGATTAAGCCTATTAATGCTGAACTCACTCAGCCCAAGCTGGCCATCAGTGCAGAAGACGAGGAGGAGCTTCTGACCCGGATCAATATTGTCTTCCACTGTGCAGCGACAGTTCGCTTTGATGAACCCCTGAAGTACGTCCTGTTTTTCTGTGTTTGCTAAGCATGATGCAGAACGCACAAGAGCCCCTGGCACGCTGTTCAGAGCATCTGTTTGTATCTGCAGTGATAATTCTCCACTTAGGTGCTCGTGCTTGGTGTGGTTCTGGGCTGAACGTGCCGTGTAGATGCTCTGAAAATGTCATGTGCATATGCACGTCAGAAGTGAAGCATCCTGGCAGATTTCCATGGGAGCAGAAGGAAGTACTACGAGCCTGGCTTGTAATACAGGAAGGGAGTTAAGTCTGACCTAGAACTGGGGTGGGGAAAAGCGTGTTTTAGGTCAAGAGAGAAATGTTTTGGCAGAGCTGGAGACAGCTTCAAGTGAAACCATGTTGTGTCTGTCTCTAAAACGAGTGTTAATGGCCTTTCTTTGTCACTGAGTAACTGGAGAGGGAAATGAGATGTGGTTTGAGAAAATAGCCTTTAAAATACCCAACACTCAATGTAATTAACTGTTTATAATAAGTACTGTGTTTCTGAAGGATTTCCCTCGGGAGTGCTTGTCCAGGCAGGCTTTTCCATTAAGAAAAAGCAGCAGAAATAAGGCATTAAACCAAGATAAGATGTATAAGGGCTTCTATGCAGATTGTACAGTTCAACAAACTGAGGTGGGTGATCTGGATTGCCAGATCTTCATAGTTTTATGAAAAACACTAAAGCTGAGAGTAGAAAACACAATTATATCAATCTTCATTTGCTCATACAGAGGATACCTAGATATCCCCTATGTCCATCACAAATACTCGCTTTTTGGAACATACAATTAGTGAAACACCAGAAAGGAGGCATCTCTAGATGTAATCTTGAGCCATATGTAGAACATGGCTCAGTATGTAAGTACCAAAGCACTGCATTAATAGCCATAAAATGTTCTTAAATCAATACACAAATGAACAGGCTTAAAAAATGTGTCTCAATGGCATGAAACATCAAAGGGAAACTATGTTTTAATAAGGAGGATAGCTAGAAAGAAATTAAAAGTTTAAATGGTCATCAGCTTGCAGGAAGTGTAGGAACTATTTAAAGACTGATTGCATGTGATCTGTTAAAATCCCTCTAACAGAACAAGGAAAATCCAGCGTGATTAAACAGTAAAATATGAGAAGTTGTTCAAATCAAACTATTCCTGTCTAAATAACAAAACGGGTAAAATAACAGATGGGTAAAAGTTCTAGCAAGTTAAATGTGAAAGCACAAAATTGCTGCTCGAAAAGTAATTTTGAACATCAACTTAGTAATAACAAAAAACCACCTTATTTTTTAAACATGGCAGAAGACCAGAGATTACCACAGAATGTGTAAAGCCAATAAATAAGGGAGGTGCAAAAACAGTGCTATTAAGATATGAGAAAATCAGCAATCGAGAAACTAAATGAGTTATTGACATCAACATGTACATATCGAGAATTTCCCAGATGGAGATCTTGAGGGCAGAAATCTCAGAAATTTTCTTTTATTGAAATGTTAGTAGATGCTGGTTTAATATACATAGCAAAAATAAAGAGTAACAAATCACCAGGATTAGATGATACTCCCTTAGGAGGCTAAAGGAGCTCTGAGCATCTCAGCAGAAATCTCTGCTGAGAGCACAATTTTGTTCATCTCCTCTCAGAAGGGATGCAGTGGAACAGAAGTGTACACACAAGAGCAACTTTCATATGACGGGTAGCTAAAGTAGAAGTATCCATCGTGCTAGAAGGGCAGAAAGAAACAGATATGTATAGAAAATGCTTTTCTTTAATAGAAGCATGTAAAAAGAAAAGTATCTCTGGCTTTAGATAGTGTGATCCAAATACTAATCATTCTCTTAGCTTCTGTTTTCATTTCTCTGGACTATTTACAATTTCTCTTCAACATCATTAACTTTTTTAGTGTACACTGGGCTTGATTGTTTTATTCATAACATTGTATGTGTTGTTTAAAGCTTTTATTCCTGACCTGAACAGATTGTATATTCCTTAACCTTTTTCCTTCTGTGCAGGGAAGTGTCTTTCTTCCAGTACAGAGCATGGAGCAGGGTTGTACATCTGTTTGCTGAGATCCATTGCAGATAGTCTCTAGGAGAACCTCTAGCTGTGCTGGGGGCTTGAAGGTCAACCTTGCTAACCAGGACACTCTTTCTCTTTTGCTTATCAGTTCTCCATTCCTTGGGAATTTAATCTGTTATCTCTGATTGTGTCATCTTTGATTAAGAGTGGCTTCAAACTGACAGAGAGCAGGGTTAGATTGGATATTGGGAAGGAATCCTTCCCTGTGAGGGTGGGCAGGCCCTGGCACAGGTTGGGCAGAGAAGCTGTGGCTGCCCCATCCCTGGGAGTGTCCAAGGCCAGGTTGGATGGGGCTCTGAGCGACCTGGGCTGGTGGAAGGTGTCCCTGCCCATGGCAGGGGGGTGGAACAAGAGGACATTTAAGGTCCCTTCCAACCCAGGCCTTTCTGTGATTCTGTGAATCTGTTTTTCTGGGCCCAAGGACCCCTTGCTGCTTACTGAAACTAGTTTAAACTTAATGTTTATCCACTTTAGCAGTGGTCCCTTAAGGAGAATGTGGAATGGGTACCAGAGGAACCACAATGCCTCAGTGGTTAGAAATAGGTGTTCCAGGAAGGGGTGGCAAATATATCAGATTTAGAAATGTTAGTGCAGTGTTACTTCTGACTTCTCCAACTGAGTAAAAATATTTGAGGGACATTCCATATCCAGAACAGCAGATCCAGCAGCATCACTCTGAAAGCTGGTTCAGCCCTTGCATTTCACTGGTGCTTTCTGCTCTGCTGGGTCCCCTTCCCTTGGGGAGTTCCCTTTCCTTTATGGGGTTTGGATAAGGCTCATTCTTGACATGTCCCCCCCAGTGAAACGCCTTTTGCTTGTTTCCCCCGCGCCCCTCAGACATGCCCTGCAGCTGAATGTCATGGGCACGCAGCGGCTCCTGGAGCTGGCCCGGCAGATGCAGAACCTCGAGGCCTTCATCCACATCTCCACTGCCTATGCAAACTGTGTCCGCAAATGCATCGAGGAGATCATCTACCCACCCCCGGCCGAACCCCAGAAGCTCTTCGATTTAGTAGAGTAAGTAGGAGCTGCATCATCCCCACTCTGCAGAACACCTGTGAGTTGTCCACTCAACCTGTGGGGTGGGATTTCTCTTTGTAGTTTCTGTTACTGCCATTTCTGTGGGGTTTTTTTAAAGGTTTCTGATTTCGTGAGAGTCCAGCGTTAAGTTCAGCAGGAGTGTGTTGGCTGCCAGGAATGGAGTTGCTGCTTTCTGTGACAACGCAGCTCTGTTGCTGCCTTAGTGAGAGCTGAATCTTTTCATGTACCTTATATTAATATTTTTATCTCTTCAGCTTTGCAACGTTGTTTTCACTGGTTTCAAAAAAGTTATATGGGGATGGGTGAGAAAGAGGCTTTTTTAGAGAATTCAGTGTGAGGATCACAGAATCATTAAGGTTGGAAATGACCTCCAAGGTCAAGTCCAACCTTTGACCGATCACCATTTTGTCAATTAAATCACAGCACTGAGTGTCACATCCAGTCATTACTGGAACACTTGCAGGGATGGCGACTACCAATTCCCTGGGCAGCCTGTTCCAGTGCTTAACACCCCTTTACATGAGGAAATTCTTCCTGAACCTCCCCTGGTGCAGCTTGAGGCACTGGGAATCCAGGACTTTGAGGGAAGAACAGAAAATCTTGTTCAACTGAATTTACCAAAGTGAAGAATAATTAGAAAGAATAACAAAACCAGCTGATAAAAGCCCCAGGAAACATTTCCCTTTAAAGAATTTTCCTACATCCTTTAGTGTGTTTTCATGAATGTTCTAGTGGTATTCTGCTTGGGTGCTATAAGCAATTGATCTGTGAACTAGTAACACCAAGAGCTGGTACAAAATTTTTCTCCTTGATTTAAGGTAATAGGAGATGAGATTAATTAATATCCATTAAGAGAATCACTGATTTTTTTGTTTTAAAAAAAGAAAAAGTTTGTCTAAAGGAATAATTTCACTGTCTCAGCCCTACTCCAGAAAATGTAGTACAAACCAGTATTTTGTGTTTGAATTTCTCTAGTCGCCCATATTCTTGGGTATATTTACCTCCAGCTCGTAGTCATCTATCATTTATCATTTATTCAGTAAGTGGAGCGTGCTAAAAGCATAAGAAATGCCCTAATGCATTAGAGCAATGGACTGCCTGGCCCGATATCTTGTCCTCAGCAGTAGCACTGGGTGTTTTATGTTTATATTTAGGGTAACTGCACCAGCCTGGATATTGACATGGAAGTTTCATGGAGCTGCCAGCTGTGATTGCAGAGCTCTTGCTGAGCTGCAGTTGCTGGTTCTGAGCTCAGCAACCCCTAAGACCAGTTTTGATAGACTGCTTTTCCCTAAATGCACTACCTCACCTTTATTTACAGTGAAGCTAATCTGTCACCGTTTTGCCCACTGCCTCAGTTTTACAATGTCCTTTGGAGTTCATCACTGTCAATATTATATTTCACTGCCTCGAAAATTACGCTTACTTGCAACTTTGAAAACAATTAGTGTTGATGGCTCAGATAAAAAGAAAAGACACCAGCACAGGTCTGATTGCTAATCTGAAATGTGCAGAAGGGCCTGGTACCTCAGCAGTTGCTACTTCAGCTGCTTCATGTGAGAGAGTAAGAATTAATTTATCGTAGCTTACATGTGTAGTAGAGAGGATGATGTTTGAAATGAGAGAGGACGGGCTTTCATATGTGGTCTTTGATAGTTTTCTTTACCATGTAATTACAGATGGGTTTTCTTTGGGGTTTTTTTATTAAATTTTTAGTATTTTTAACTGTTTTTCCTACATCTCCTACTCCAGAAGCTGGCCACCTTCTGGTACTTGCAGTGAGGCAGAAATCACAGCATGCCCTCAGCTAGGATGGGCTCTGTTTCTTCCCAGTGTTTGCAGCATTGTAATTGCTCACAGCAAAGATACAAGGAGGGCCTTGTTGGAAATCACTGGCCCCAGGGTCACTGATTTGTCAGAAAAGGCAGTGCTTGAAAGAGATACATGGGGGCTGCAGAGTGTGAGAAGGAGCAGGAAAGTCCCTGGGATGACATGCCATAGGCAGAATGGGATAAAGAAAACCATGAGGTTCTGAAGGGCAGAGAATTGCTTGGAGGAAGAGAGGGAGGATGAAGCAGGGTTGCAAGAAGATGGGAGAGATACACCTTTTATTATTCACCATGTACGTGGAAGAAACAATGTGTGGACATATGGGTACAGAAGGTTTCAGAGAGAGGAGATGAAGCGATAGCAGAATGTTACCTTCCAAGGGGAGGGAGGGGAAGCAGACAAGGAAATACAAACTGCCTTCAAAAAGGCAGTGGGAGAAATACAGGCCATGTTTTGCATCAGCCAGCTGTGGAAGATTCCCTTCACAAACAAGCCTTGTCTTAAAGTGCTCTTCTTCAAGTGCATTAAGAGGGATAGTCATAGAACTGGATGCAGTAACAGATCCATTTAAGGATGCTTTTGGCTGTGCACTTGATATATGCTTATGATTATTTATTCAGCTGAAATCCCAAGTAGGACTCCCAGCTGTTTCTTTTTCTGTTCTTATCCTCCTATTATATCTTGGGTTTTCAGTATTTTGATATTTAACCGGCAAGTAAAGCCTTAGGCTTAAGCTGTGTAAACCAAAAGCCACACTTTGAGTGCTGCCAGGCCAATAGGGGAAACATACAATCTGCTGCATCAAGCATGGTTTGCCTTAATCTAAAGCTGAAAGAAATCAGCTTTGAAGGGTGTGCTGAGGTAAGGAACACAGTTCATGAAGAAGTGTAAGCTGAAGCAGAACTGTTTTTGTTATTGCAGAAAATACAGATCCATCATCACTTACAAGAAACAGTGAACGTGAAGTGATTAACACAGGAAGTTATGTTTTCCTGTGGCAGAGTAATTTGGTGCATGGAGAAGTCACTGATGGTTTAATTTGCATCATTCTAGGGGGCAATTGCAGCACAGTGAGCAAAAGCATTGGCTTTGTGAGTTGGCATTTCAAAATCTTCAAAGTAGGTCACAGAGGGGTAGGAGCATTCGCCTCACTGAACTGTCAGCTCAGCTCCTGTGATGGGAATGCTGGTGGATCAACTCACCTGGCAGGACGGTACCCATGAGACAGGTCTTCTTGGTGACCACTTAAAATAATGCAGAGACCTGAGGGGAGGATGAGGGCAAGGGGAAATTGCTTCTCCTTGTATTTCTACACCTATCCTTGCTGTGTGAGGATGTGAACCTATAAGACCCTATTATTAAAATAAAATAAAAAAAAAAAAAAAAGGAAGGGGGAGGGGAGGGGAAGACTTGCATGCAGCTTAATCTGGGTTCCCAAATGAAACTAGTCCTCCTCCAGACTCTGCAGAATGAGACATCTCCTTTTGTTAGGCTGGTAATTAGTTACTCCACAGATTCAAACAGTAGCAATTTAGCTGAGTCCCTGATGTTCAGGGGCTGCCTAAACAGCAAATTAAGTCAATATTGCTGCTTATAACCTCTGCATAGTTGAACTTCATGTTTCATGGTTAAACACTTTTTCTGTCTTGTTTCTGAAGCATGGGACCAGGCTTGCAAAGGAGAATATTTGTGCCTCCATACTGCTTTATTTTTTAAAAAAAATCTATATACTAAAAACTGTCATATTCTTGTTAACTCATTGTAAAACTGAGAGATTCACTGACTTCCTCTACAAACCATTCTGCAGTTGCAGTGAATCAATATCTTCTCTGCTACAGTTTTCCTGTAATATTCCCATCTGATGAGAGCACTGAAAAGTGCTGTGCCACCTGAGCCACCAGGTGTTTGCAGGGTTGATATATCAAGTAATTCTTCAGGTGTAGCATTTCTCTCCCACTGACCTTTGCCTGTTCCTGAAACTCAAGACGAGGAGGGGTGAAGTGAGGATCTGCAGGAAGCAGTATCCTTGCAGTGCCCCTGGGAAGGGGGCACCCATTCAGACTGAACTCTTAAGTCCGTTGACTTAATTACAAATTGGATTATAGGAGCTAATCTTTGATTCTGTGGTGTAACACCAGACTGCTGGAAGCCTGTTGGGGATTGGCAGTGGTGTGAGGGCTCTGGAAGCACAGCCAGTTCCTGTGCTTTAGACCCAGATCCTGGCAGGACCTGCGAAGTCCTGATGGTCTGCCAGGGAAGAGCCTTAGGGGTTTAGGACCTTGCTTGCAGCAGCATGGTGATAAGGGCTGCTTTTCAAAAGGTATATGCATAACTGCTTTTGATGGGTTAGATACTTGAATACCTTAAAAAAATAAAAGAAAACATTTGATGGGGTTCTTTTGGTTGGTTTATTTGAAGGTTTTTATGCACCATCAGTTTCTGTGTTTGTTTTGTGTGAAAAAAAACCTGGAAAACTTGTAAGAAGGAACATTAACACTGTAAATAGTGCTACTGGAATAACAGTATGTTATTTGAGCTATTGAGAGCCTTGTAATGCTACATGACTTGATAACTCAGGGTTACCCAGAATCTCCTGAAATGCACTTGGGAGTATGTAGGTCTGTGTTGGCTAAGGATGAGCACTGCCTTGTGGGATTGCTAGGCTGGAGAGCTCCATCAGGCTGTAGGTTGTGTATGTATTTATGTTACAGATGTCAGTGAAGCATAAAGCATGCAAGAGATTGCTCTAAAATGAGGTTGTATAGGTACCTGGATTTGAGCTGGACGTTGCAGCAGGAAGCTCACCAGCATTTATTTTGCACCCTGAAGATAAAAGTAACATTTGTCCCACAGAGCTGTTCTAAATCCAGACCTTAATAGCTTTGACATCTGTTTCAGGTGAGGATGTCTGTCTCAGAGTCTTTTTTTGTCTGAGCCTTTCCTCTCTCTGCATGGTAAATAATGATGTTGTCTGTGTTTCCTGTAGGTGGTTGGATGAGTCCATCATTGAAGACATCACACCCAAGTTGCTTGGGGAATGGCCCAACACTTACACCTACACCAAAGCCTTGTCAGAATACCTGATTCAGCAAGAGAAAGGAAACTTGAACATTGCTATCATCAGGCCATCCATCGTGGGAGCCAGCTGGCATGAGCCTTTCCCCGTAAGCATGGGTAGACAATGCCCTATGGAGGGCCCTTTGATGCAGCTGGAGATGTGGTACCATCAGGAATCTCTCCCTCTTTGTAGCAGTGTCCACTTGAGAAACAGCTATTCCAGTTTGTGGGAAAGCGTGTGGAAGAGGCAGAGAACCTGTGCTGCAGTAGAACAGCAAACCTTCTTCAGCCTCTCCAGGAAGGACTCTTATCTCCAAGTGAAAGGAACACATTGAAGCAATAATAAGAGCTGTGATAGTTGTGGTGCAGAATGCTGGACTTGCAACTGACTCTCTGTTCAGACACACGGGGGGGTTTCTGTACTCAAAACAGGAGATCTGAGGGTCAGTTGTAGTCCTGATGCATCCGGGTTCAAGTCTTTCCATGGTCTACTCAACCTGTCAGCACCCCGGGCTTCCTATGGTCCTTGAAAGCATTGGATGATGCCATGTGCAGTTAACTAATATCTCTGGTTTATGTTGGTAGTTGTTAAATTCACACTTGAGTGGGCCTGTTGCAGATACAAATGTCAGGCACACAGTAATTAAATGCAGCTGTACTTCTGGAATTAAATAATTCATTAAGCTAAATATGCTTGTAAGGATAATGTGCCCTAACAGTGCAGCCAAATTGGAAAGGCAGCATAAATTCAGCTTGGCTTTCTGTGCAGCTTGAAGTGTGCCAGAGGTGGCTGAGATATATCCAAGGCTCTGGGCCAAGCTCCCCACCTTGGAAAGACAGAACTCTCTTAGGTGTCATAACCTGTTTCAGATGAGACTCCTCTGAACTCCAGCTCCCACAAGTGGTAGCTTCCCTGGCCTGAAGTAGGATGGGTTTCAAAAGTGGAGTGCTATGGGGTTTTTTGGGTTTTTTCCTTCCTTGCCTTAGAAGTTCTCTGGAGTACCCAAATCACTCCCAGTGACATCTGTGTGGTGTCTGTCAGAGGGTAAATAACACACTGACTGTTTTCAGCAAGTGTGACAGCACCAAGGCACTCTGGTATTTAAAGGCAGACTTTATTCCCGTAGCCAAGGAATAGGAAAGAAGTGGTTTCTAAACACAGATTCTTGGTGGTGGTGGGTAAATTGCAGGCAGAATGAGGTGTCCTACGGTGCATCCCCTGGTACTGGTTGGTGTTCTGGCAGCTGTCCTAGGTGGTCTGGCATCCACCTAAACTGGTGTCTCCTTGCTGCTTTGTCTGCACCGCACCATTATAGCACTGTCACCATTTCCAAGCCTCTGTAAGCACCATGCCTTTGAAAGAAACACTAACCATTCTTCTTCTTTTTTTTTTTTTTCAGGGTTGGATTGACAACTTCAATGGGACAAGTGGAATATTTATTGCGGTATGTCTAGTTAGTAATTAAACTCCCCTTAAAGCAGAGTTTGAGTTACTGAAATAGCAACTTTAACATCCCTACTTAGAAATTAGGTGCAAAAAAGGTATCACAGCAGTTTTCTGAGTCAGGTAAAAAGATGTCACACACTTGCCATGCATCTGCATGCCTGTAGGACCCAGAAGATGGTCTGTTAGTGCTGAGTTCAGAAAAGAATACTGAAAGAATACATGTTTCTGGTTCACTAAATGTGAATTGCAGTTTCTAAAAACCGGAAAAACTAAAGGTTTGGGTGCATTTGACCAGATTTCCAAAAAGAAGGCAAAAGATGCATCCTTGAAACTAGGGTAATTCACAGATGTAAAGCTTGAATTTCATAACACAGCTTTATTTTCCAGGCCAGATTCCCATAGCATCAGTACAAGGCAGCAGTATTTTGCTTTTCATCTCTCTCTGTATGTATTGTTTCCCAATCCACTGCTATGGTTTGTTACCCCTCCACAGTACCAAAGATTCTGGGTCCCACTTGCCATTGCTTTGTGCAGGATTTCTCCTTGTGCAGACTACACCTGAATAATGTGTGTGATTGATTAGACTCTGCCAGTCACATGAATAATTCACTATATTCTTGCTTAACACTGGTGTAAATACTGTGCAGAATGGTGAGCAACAAACCCCAAGATAAATAATAACTTGGCAAAATACTCCCTGTAATATAAAAGTACATTACAGTGTAATATATAGTAAAGTTGCATACCTTTTCTCCTGCCTTATAATTTTTTTTTCCTGAACTACAATCACTGCCTTAGGTCTGCTTGTCAATGCATGATGCTGTATAGCTATGGGCAGATATTTTTGTTCACATATGATTTGTCCAACTTGATTACTTTGCCTGAACTATATTGTAATCAGCCTGGTACAGTGTATAAAAGGATTAGTAGTCTGCAATCAGGAGGGAAGAATAAAATCCAAATATCATCTTGTTAAAAAAGCTCATTTATACCTGAAGTAGAGCATAAATCAAACTGTTACAGTTGCTGCTGGAATCCACAGGACAAATTAGTGAGTATATTCCAGCTAATGCTTTTATCTGAAATCCCAGTTACACATTTCAGAGACATTCAACAGCCCCAAACACGTCTCCTGTGGTCACAAATTGTTGTTGGCTTCTATTCGTGTCACAATTTCTTTAAAAACATTATCTGGCAGCCTTTTATTCATTTGCTGATTGCTCATAGATCTTGTATTGCCTCTCTGCTCTGTTCCCAGCGTCTTGTGCTGTTTTCTGGGTTCTTTCATGGCAATGCCATCACAATCAAGAACAATTTTGCAGTTCCTTCATTTTGCAGATCCACTGCTTACCTTTTCATGTGAAAGGTTCGAACTTTTGTAGTGACACAAATTTTGATATTTTTTTAATTATTATAGCTTTTGAGCATAAAGATGTCCGTCACAAAATGTATCCAGAATTGGGTTGCAGGAAAGATGTTATACAAAAGAAGTTCCATTGCATTTTTCTTTATTCCCCACAAGTGCATTGCCTGAGAAACAAATTGCAGCAGCTGGCTCTCTTATCATATGCCAGTACATTTATGAAACACAGGTCAAATTCATATGCTTTCAGCTGTATAAAAACAAGCTGATAAAATCTTCCGTCATTTAAAAAGCCTCTTTCCCCCCCCCTTTTTTTTTTCTATTTTCTTTGGATTTGCCAAGAAGTAGAAAACACCTATTGGTGAAATATTTGGAAATGTTGCCCATATATCAGTCTTTTTTAAATACTGCCCACTTTAGGGACTTACACAAGAGCCTAGGAGGAAGCTCTTCCCTGTGAGGGTAGGGAGGCCCTGGCACAGGTTGGGCAGAGAAGCTGTGGCTGCCCCATCCCTGGGAGTGTCCAAGGCCAGGTTGGATGGGGCTCTGAGCAACCTGGGCTGGTGGAAGGTGTCCCTGCCCATGGCAGGGGGGTGGAATGAGTTGATCTTTAAGGTCCCTTCCAAGCCAAGGCTTTCTATGGTTCTATGATACATTTACATGGTTATCCCTCGTCATTCATACCAGTTAATTTCACTGAGGCCAGCCTGTATCTTTAGCTCTAAATTTACTCCATGGAGAGTAAAGATTATGAGATTCTAGGGTCGCTGTAGGAAATAGCTTCCCTTCCTTTTTATGTAAAAGCTTTGACCTGCACTGAAAGTTTTGAAATAGGGATGGTATTTTTTTGTTTAGGATTGAACCTCTGAGATTTTTCCATATAGGAGATAAAGAGACAATGAATTTCATGTCATCTACACTAAGCTGTTCAGTGCTAAAGTGTGATATGTAACTACATTGAAACGTGACCAAGAAAAAGACAAAGAACACTGGCAATACCTGCAGGGTATAGAGACCAGGTTTTTTGGAATGTTTTCTGGAAGGGACCCAAGAGACTTTTTGTCTTTGGGGTGGTGATTAGTTAATAAATACATAAATTAATGTGCTTGGTTGTGGTGAGTTGGTAATTCCTGACTGGTAGTTTGAAAATGAACCCTTGAAACATCTGAGTTGTGCATTAGTTTGATTACCTGAAAGTTGTGTCAGTACAACCAGCTCTCTTGGCCAACTGCATTTCACACTGTAGTTATTAGACAAGTAACTTTATTTGCTTTAATTAGTGATGTAAAAAGCAAAGTGTCTTGGTGATTTGGTTTTGTGTATTTGAATTGTGCCCCCCTACCAAAATACTTCCTTTCAACTTCTAAGCCAGGCTTATCCTACAGGGAGAAAACCCCCCAGGTTCCAATTTGCTTCAGAGGATCTTTGGTATCACTTGGGCAGAATCTGAACTCCCAACCTTGCAAAGACTTTTTTCATCAGTCTTGAGTTTGATCACTTGATTCTGTGAATAAATACATTTCTTTTAAATATTCATGACATACGGGAGTCTGAGTTATTCTTCATAATCTAATTATGTTTCTTTTGCCTACAGTTGCTTCAACTGCTGTGGGGAGCTGTGTTTGTTGATTGAAGAACAAAATGAAATCAATTACATTTTCACTGGACTGTAATTGAGGCATTTTGCCTCCCTGTTCCATATTACATGTAAAGACCTTTCTCCCTGCAAGGCTATGGATCTGTAGGGCAGAACTGGTTTAATTTGTGTTCTGGACAGTGACTAGCTCCAAAGTACCTCAGCTGAGAGGCTGTCCAGAAACAATTATTTTGGAGGCTTCAGCTCACATTAGCTTCTGTTTCACTAAAGAGAAAAAAAGTCAGCAACTATAAGCAGCAATCAAGCCATACCTGATAAAGAAGTACCAAATCATTTTCAATGTAAGAAGTAGGTTAAAATGCTTAAACCCTGATGTCTTTCTTAAATGCATAACGTAAGAAATCTCTCGTAGTCACAGAATGGCCTGGGTTGGAAGGTCCAATCCCATTCCAATCCCCCTGCCATGGGCAGGGACACCTTCCACCAGCCCAGGTCGCTCAGAGCCCCATCCAACCTGCCCTTGGACACTCCCAGGAATGGGGCAGCCACAGCTTCTCTGCCCAACCTGTGCCAGGGCCTGCCCACCCTCACAGGGAAGGATTTCTTCCCAATATCCAATCTAACCCTGCTCTCTGTCAGTGTGAAGCCATTCCCCTTGTCCTGTCACTCCAGCCCTTGGAAATAGTCTCTCTCCACCTTCCCTGTGGGCTCCCTTCAGGCACTGCAAGGCCACAGTGAGGTCACCCCAAAGCCTTCTCTTCTCCAGGCTGAACAAACCCAATTCATTCATGTGAACATAACCATCATGTGCTGCTCTGGGTACAAACATTTTGCAGCACATCCATCAAACATCCTCATTTTAAAGGCCTAAGAAAGGACTTCACTGTACCCATGAAAATATGGTAGTTCATCACACAGTGGTCTCTAGTGGGCGCATGTTCACAGCGGTGGGACATTCATGGCTGAGCTGGGTTGCCTCCTTTGGTTCATTTTGCCTTATTTTTCCTCTTGAAAAAACAGTAGTAAGAACACACATACAAAATATTGCAAGTTAAAGTTTTAATGTCCAAGCCTAATTGTGGTTCAGCTTAGGGCAGCCGAAATTAATGCATGGCAGGGGGTGAGGAGGATGTAGTGAGGCATGTGAGGAAGCTTCCACTGTTGCCTCTGCCAGAGCCTGACTATGATCCCTATGCCAGATGCAACAAGAATGAGATAGGATTGCTCAGAAGTCTCAGCTCTTGAAAATTAAATCAATTATAAGTGGCACTCCCTTGCTTGCAAGCTCTGAAATGTAACAAACCCATCTGATTATAGAAGGGGAAAGGAAAAGAGAAAACAACAACCAGAAAGACCCAAACAGATTAAATGCCTCCCAAAGAGGAAATGCAGTGTCCCTTAAAATCTACAGCTGATCAGTAGACAGGGGCATGTGCGTTACAAGTTAATGGCAAGTCTTAAATGCTTTTTTTAGTCACCTTTTTTTCTCCTCAGACTGCAGGCAAGGTTTTTTGCACAACCAGGAACATCCTGTCTAGTTGTTGTAGAAAAACTTTATCTATTTTACAATGAAATGGGAGTTTCAGATTGGAAAGGGGGGAAAAAAAGAAAGCTGTAGCATTTCCTTTACCCTAGCTTTTAAATATTGATGGATGTGTAGAGCATATTCCTTTACCCCTTCACTCAGTCTTTCCCTCTAATAGGGTTCTAAATTTTAAGAGCTTTTTTCCCTGCCTTGCCTCACTAGTGCTTCTATCCTCTCAGATTTTTCCCTGGGTCCTCAGCTTCACTGCATTATTTCCCATATGAGAAGTAACTTGTCTGCAACCTTGACTCTTTCGTGAGGGGTTCCTTTTTTTTTCTGTGCTCTGTTCAGCCCTCATACCTGACACACCAGGTGAAGTTCCTTCATTTCACTTCCCATTTCACCTCCACGTTTCTGTACTCCTGAGTTGTCCTCTCTGATTCAGTCTGCTATGCTATAGCCGTCTGTTGCCATGTTTCTCCTGTGGAAACTTCAAAGATTCCAAAGGTCATCATGGGAACCCCTTAATAAGCGTTCAGGTTAAATACATAAATTTTGGGCAGCCTGATCCCCTGACAAATGCACTTCCAACCAAAGCAAAATGAAAATTTCCTGTTCTTGCCTCTTCTTCTCTTTGGTTGTCAGCACTTTGTATTTTACACTTCATTCCTTTGCTGAGCTCTTCAGGGCAGGGACTGTGTCTTTGTGCTTAACACACTTAGCTTTGGAAAAGAGGAAGGTGGGAATACATCCAAAGGAAAGGGAGTCAACATTTCAGAAAGCCAACTGGAGTAATTTCGAAAGGGACTACTGTCTTTAAGGGAAACTAAGACCTCTGTTGATCTGTCATTTACAGAAGTGTAACTTCAGGCATTATTTGGGAATTTTACATCAGTAAATTCAGATATATTTCTTTCCTATTAAGTTAGATAAAGAGTCCCAGCTTTTCTTGGTACACAGTACAGGTGTCATTACATTTCAGACTTCCTCTGAAAAAGCAAAACAGTGGGATCCACATGAGATCCATCTTTGTAGTCACAGAAACCAAACAATCTTCTGCGGCACATGCCTGGCTTGGAAACCATAAGCATGACTGTCCACCCTTGGTCCACGCTGATGAAATCTTGCCAGTGAAATCCCACCACAGACTAGAGTTGGTGACTGTTTCCCTTTGTCCCACAGGCTGGCAAAGGGATCCTGCGGACCGTCATTGCCAACAATGAAGCGGTGGCAGACATGATCCCTGTGGACGTCGCCATCAACCTCACCCTGGCAGCAGGGTGGTACACTGCTGTGCACAGGTGGGAGGGGGCTCCTGCTTTTGGCCAGGCATGGACATCTACAACCTTTAAAGGGAACCAGAAGCTAATTGAAAGCCTGTGCAAGAGCCTGGTTGATTCGTTTCCTGGTTCATGTTTTCTCTCCCAGGCTGGCAAGGATTAAGGGTGTAGAGAAGCAGTAAAGGCAGGTTTTAGAGTTAGGAAATCTCTAAAGCTACAGGTGAGGCCTGTTTCTTGGTGCAGTCTAGGCTTAGCTGACAAGTCTGTCTCTCAGAAGTCTCTTTTCTGAAGGCCAAGAACTTAGCAGCAGCTGTTTTTTGGACCTCCTTTCCTACTGAGTCACTTTCCAAGTGTCTTCCAGAGTTTTTGTGGTAAAATGCTCTGCATGTTTTCCTTGAAAAACACTACACAATATAAGTATATTCTGAGCTTGTGTGGTGGGTTATGTGATGTAAAAAAATCTCCCTTCTCTTCGTTGTTGAGAAGGGTATATATAAGTGACATTAAGGATTTAAGGTCTTTTCCTGTGAACTTCTGCCCTGATCTTAAATCATTAGGTAGGAAGTGCTACGGAGTAAACCACATGAATTATTTTGGAGGTTTATGCAACTCTGAGAAATCAGCACCAGACAAATAAAAGGCAGAAGTGCTTTACTTTGAAAGACAGAGTAAGCCCTCTGAGCTGAGGGTAGGAAAGAGCTGCATACATTAAGCTAAATACAGGGATCCTAAAAGGACCTTGAAGGGCAGCTCACCAGCTTCTCAGATTTATTTTTGTCATCATTTTATCCCCCTCCATCAGCAACAGACAAAGTGGCGTAGTCTGGGAAAAATAAACACATCTTCCCCTTGGGAAAAATAAAACCAGCTTCTCCTTACACAGAGAGCCTCCAGATAAAGAAGGCAACTGCCTGTCCGTAAAGCTGGAAAAGGGGATGACCATGTGCTGATGGACTGTACCTTGGCACACAGGGAGACTTCCTGGCTCTGGCCATGGTGGGGGAAGTGTTGTTTTTCTGAGTTCTCACTGGTGAAAGATACATGGTTTTAATCTGGTTCCCATACAATTATCAGGCTAAAGGAGCAATTGCAGGACTTGATTTAAAGCTTTGGGCACAACCCCAAGGTTAGCAATCTGTGTACAAAAGTCAAGCCTAAGCGTTCTGTAAATTTAATTTCTCTCAGAGAGTTTTGGGTTTAGGTGCTATCTTGAAGAATAGCATGTATGTTTTAAATTATTTTATTTTTATTCAAATCATTTAATTGGAAAGTCAGTACCCTTCAGGGCACGTGACATTACCAACATTCATTACATTCTAAAACTTGGCAGAGTTGCAGTCTGCACTGCATAGTGTGGAAGCACTACAAAGCTCTACAGTCCACCAAGGTCACTGATTCAGCTGGAGTGTGAAGAATGGAAAAAAGTCATCAGGGAGGGAGGGACCCTTCACTGGAAGCTGGGAAAATGGGGAAATCCTCCTTATTGGTGTTTAATGGGCCTGACCCACTGGAGTGGCAGTCTGTGCTTTCATTTCAGTGCACTTCTATCAGGTTCTGTTGTAGCTCAGCATGAGGTGAGTTTTCTCACATATCCCAGATTTGGTCCTACTGAGTTGCCATATTGATTTCCATAGTGCAGTTTCTCACATTTAAGGATACAGACTCAGAGCTTGACACATCAGTCAGGCCCAACCATCCCTAAGAGTGTACCAAGGGTTAGTGATAATGATCAACATACAGTCAGATATCATGATTTCAAAGTGTTATTAAGAAAAGCACCATTAAAACTGTGCAGTATCCGAATGCATTTTTCAAGAATACAGTACAAGAAATGCTGTATTGGGGTCATCACTTGCACCCTTGGCAGGGCAAGCTTAGATCAAGAGAACTGTTTGACTAATTCTTGCCTTACTTTGAAGGAAGAAATTAAACCAGTGTGATCTATGTTTAGTTCCACGCCCCGAAAGACAAACTTTCCTTGGTATGAAAATGGGAATTTTGTTGAAATTGATTGATTCCGTAATCCCTACCCTAATAAATGGAGTTTAAAAGTGGCACAAATCATATCCATTAAGTAAATAATTGCAAAATACACAGTGTGTCCCTGAGGTTGACTTGGGCCAATTATTTACAATATACTCAGAGAAACTAGTTTTTTTAAAAATCAGAAATTTGTCAGTGTGCATGCCTTCCTTATAAATTTTATATTTTATGATAGGTGGGTTTCTTAAACCCCATCTGCCTTTATAAACTTCATATACTTTCCAGAATCTGACTGAATCTCATAAAAACTTTGCATTTTACGCTGTATTTTCATCTGTGATGGCTGAGGGGTGAAGGCTTTGGACTCAAAATCCAGTAGGGATTCCCTAAGCAGGTTTGAATCCTGCTCACAGCAAGAGGGTTTTGGGGCTCTGAGCAACCTGCTCTAGTGGGATTGTCCCTGCCTACAGCAGGGACTTGGAATGAGATGATCTTTAAAGTCTCTTCCAACCAAAGCATTCTATGATTCCAGGATGAAAAATGCCCTCTGCTGCGTTTTTTCTTGGGTCCTTGAATTTCATATTCCATTAATAAAGCTCTGTGTGCTTTTCTTCACATCTTAAAATAATACTTCTTTCTGTTTTCCAGACCAAAAAACTTGTTGGTGTACAACTGCACAACAGGTGGAATCAACCCTTTCTTCTGGGGAGAAATGGGTAAGGTCCTACTTAAATCCAGAACATAGTGTTCCTCACCGTGTCCAGCATCAATAGAATTCCTCAGACAGGCTTTGTAAAAGTGGTTTCCAGTATTTAGGTGGCATTCAGTGTCTGCTATTCCACTGTGTGGGAGGCCCAGCTGCAGTCAGTGAGGGGCCAGTGAGGAAAAGCTCCTGTGCTGAGAATTCAGCTCAGGAAAACTCTATTCAGCTTTCATTGTGGATACTATGATGGAACAAAAAACATGCTTGGCAGCTCTGAGGTTTTAAAGTGGTTGAAAAAATGAACAGAGAAATTGCCCCTTAATTCTATGAGAAGCTACTCTGTGTAACCCTAACATGACATCTTCTCTAATTGCTGGAGTTGCTGAGTGTTGGTTCTTGTGCTTCGAAATCATTTGGAGAATCACAGTCATAGAATTTTAAGTGTTGGAAGATCATCCCATCCCACCTCCCTGCCATGGACAAGGACACCTTCCACCAGCCCAGGTCGCTCAGAGCCCCATCCAACCTGGCCTTGGACACTCCCAGGGATGGGGCAGCCACAGCTTCTCTGCCCAACCTGTGCCAGGGCCTGCCCACCCTCACAGGGAACAATTTCTTCTTAATCTCTAACCTGAATTTCCCCTTTTTCAATTTGTACCCATTACTCCCTGTCCTTGTTAGAACCTTGATGGTGAATGAAAACTAGTATATTATTAGCAATGAAACAGGTTTCCCAGAGAAGCTGTGCTGCCCCATCCCTGGAAGTGTCCAAGGCCAGGTTGGATGGGGCTCTGAGCGACCTGGGCTGGTGGAAGGTGTCCCTGCCCATGGCAGGGGGTTGGGACTGGATGATCTTTAAGGCCCTTTCCAACCCAAACCATTCTAGGAGTATGTGGTATTATGATATTATGGATTCCTCTTTCTGTGCAGAAGATTCTAAACAGAAATAACTGGTGCACGCTGGAGAAGGCAAACTTTGAGATGACAGATGTGCTTGAAGAACAGTTTGCCTTCTGATCATGAATTTTGTCAGTAGAAAAGATCAAATTATTTTCATGCCTGACTTTTCTTCAAGTGGATGTACTTCCAAGGTAGGAGGGAAAGAAGGGGAGACAAATCCTGACACCCTTACAGTAGAAAACCCGTGCTTAAGCCAAGCAGCAGAATCTGGCTGAGCTGTGTACTGTGAAATACTACACACAGTCAGGACAGATATACAGGCCTGGTTTGTTTTCCGTTGTGCATCCATTCATATCTTTGTGATTTACATACAGGAGGCTGGCAGATCACCTCTCCACCTCTCAACCTTTGCTTTGCTTTTGTCCTTGCATTATTTATGGGGCAAACTTAAGTAAGCAGAGAATCAGACAGTAATTGCATTGACAGAATAAATGTTTTAACTGTGGTATTTGATCAAGTGGTCTAGCAGGGAAGAGATTTCAGCAACTGCCTGAGTGCTGAGAACATCACACCAAGTTCCTGGCAGTTTTATTTTTTTTATGAGAGATAAAATCTTGTGGTTAGTCACAGATCTTCTGTGGCTTTTACACAGGAGTGAATGCAAAGCTCTTCACAGGCTGCTACCTCAGCAACAGCCGCCATAGCACTGCTACCTGAGGTTTGCACTTCTTAACCCGTTTTCAGTGTAAATTTACTGGTGAAAACAGCAATGTGTTAATGCACTGTAATTGATCTTATTCTGTTTCTCTGCTGGTAATTGCGGATTTAGCAATGTAATCATCTGGGGGCAGCAGAAGCTTCCATGAGCAGTTCACCTGTGTGATGGGACTGAAATTTTCTCTTTGGGTGACACTGTGGAGCTTTTCCTGTCACATGTTGTAGCCACAGTTTTCATGAGAACAGTGTGCTGCAGAGGATTAGGGTGGAGTATTAAAGTGCATGCAAAGTTTTGTCTTTAAAGATGTTGCATGGTTTAAGAAATGAGTTGGGGAAAGATTTACTGTATTAGGATGTTATGATTACAGCCATCCAGTGTGAATTCTCTTTAACTCAGTCTGAAAAACTGATTCAAACATATAGGAGGCACATGGTTAGCAGAGGGAAAGAGAATCTGTTCATGGAGTCTGGAAAACCTGACTGGCACAGGGTCTGTGACTGGTCAGCAAGTTGGAGGGTCATGAGAGAGAGTCTGGAAGCTTCTGAGAAACCACGATGGGATATAGGAGTCACCTGGCATGGGACTGGTGGGGAATGGGAGTCACCTGGCATGGGACTGAGTGTTTTAGTGCAAATCAGACATGGGGTTTGCAGAGGGGTGGGTCTGGGCTACCTGGATAGGGGGACCTACACCAGGATCAGTAGGAATGACAGGTGGACACAGAGTAGAGATTTTTCAGGGGAAGAGGAGGAAAGGAGAGAAAGATCCAAAAGAGAAATTGAAACTGGATTGGACTGAGGATACCCAGAGTAGGGAACAGAAGTGACTGACATAGGACCATTTTGAGTACAAAGGTGATGAGCTTGGAGGGAGAGAGGAAGATCTAGAAGAGAACCCATGCTTAAACATCCATTGCAAGCCAGTTCATTCTAGAGCTCTCCAGACACAAACAAAAGTTATAGTGTTAAAAGGAACTTTAACTGATTTCTTTCTTTTCCAAATAATGCTATGCCTTGAGGTTTTTATCTTACTTTCTTGTTATTTTCCCTGCTGTTACAAAAATGGGGTCAGACAACTAAATATTAATCTGAAGAAGCATATTCTGCTTTGCTGCAGTGTAAGTCTTGCCAGTCTGACCTTGTGAAGTACATATTACAATTCCTTCTCGAAACTAAACCTTACAGCAGGCTATGAAATTATGTTCAGGGTGGGAAAACTTCGTTTCAGTTTATCCTTGACAGTCTACCCAGGCAAGACACATGTCTGATTCTCCCCCTGCAAGATCTGCCTTGGAGTTGTAGAATTTTTGTGCTGTGGTCGAAGGGGAAAGAGCACCCACCCACTAAAATTGTTTCAGTAGCTCCTAAGGGTGACATGTTTCTGGTTTGGGGTTTTCTCATCCATTTCTCTCCAAAACAAACTGTTGGAGCATAAGGGACTTGCTGAGCTGAAACCTTTCCAGAAATTAGGAGGCAGAGCCGCTGTGCTGAGTCAGTGCAAGCCAGGGCAAGGGAGGCTCACAAAGAAAATTCCCACAGCATTAACTGTTCCAAGTTACACACCAGTGTTTTCCCGACTTCCTCCCAGCATGTCTTTCAAGTTGGTCTCACTGATGACTTCTGTGCATTTCAGAACAAAACCACTTTCATTCCTGACTTGCAGGGTTTTTCCTGAGTTTTCAGAAGGTACCTCATCTGCTCTTGGCATATGTGCTTCTAATACCAGGAACTATCACAGTGTAGAACTGCAGCTCCTTTACTACAGCTACATTTTCTGCTACAAGCCTTAAGTAACCAAGATGACAAGGGTGTTGCTGGTCTGTGTGAATGTGGTGTATGGCTGATGATCTGAACTGACAAGGGCTGTGTTTTCCATGTACTGATTAGCTCTTTCTTGCTTTCCTGGCCAAAGATAAAAAAAAAAAGCAAAGAAAAAGTAATGTCTTTAACATGGTTCCAAAGGCAAACCCTCTCAACCAGTTTACAGCTGAAAACTACACCTGCCATATATTAACATCAGGATTTGAGCAAACAGCTATATTCTGCAGACACTATCAAAACTATCGCCATTTAAAAACTTATCAGCAGTTCCCAGTTAAGCTGATGGGTTTCCCTTAGGATATAACCTGACCAAATGAAACTAATTGAACTTAAATATTGATAAGCCGATGAGAATGTATAGATAACCTGGGATGTGAAATGCCTTTTGGAGAAACTTCCTAAAGGGGAGAAGCAGCAGAGTTTTTGGGACTGCTCCCCAGACCCATGAGCTCCTTGGATGGGCACACATCTCTTTGTATTTAAGCCAGCTGTGACTTTTTCCTCAAGCAGTGTTTGGACAGAGACAAACTGCCAAGAGCTGGGCTAGGACAGTGCCTTCCTTCCCAGCAGCCCATCCCAAACTGCTTATCACCACCCCCTGCTGGGAGTAATCACCTTTCCAAACCCTCAGTAAAACCACTCCAGCAAGCCCTCCCTGCCAGCTACATGGGAAGATTTAAACAGGAGGTTCTTGCTAATCCTTGCCATTCTGGGAGAACATGCTGCAAAGGGGAGGATTTCTGTACCACAGCCCACGAGGTGACCACAAGATAACCACATCATTGCAGTGTGGCCATGTGGAAGAGAAGGGATGGCAGTGAGTTTTAGCTAATCAGATGCAAGATGAGTGCCAGGAGAGCCAGTCTTCAGCCATTAAACTTGTAGTGTACGAGATACGAAAACAAAGAACTGGCATGAACATGAAATTGCACTGTTCTAAAAGTCTTTGGTGTCTCAGCATAGCATGTGAGTGGCTAACAAGTCTCCCCTGGTTGCTGCTACTTGGAAGTACAGCAAAAGTCACTGCTTGAAGTGCAGTAATGAGCTGACCACAGATACACAAGAGTCCTGTCTGAATGTTATGATTGGAATCTGCTTATCTGAGGATGATCTGGATGTTTCTTGTGACTTGCAAATTCTCATCTGATTTTCTATTTGTAACATAAGCTTAGAGACTAAACTATAATATGAGCACAGATTGGTGTCGTTAAGTCCCAAATCAATTTTTTAAAAAGTGAAAAAAGCCCACATATTCTTCTTCCTTGAGCTCACTGGTGCTCAGGAATAGGAGCACCATCTGTTTATCAGTCCCTAGGATGATAGTCTTATATTCAACTACTGCAGTTCTATTAAGCCTCTGCAATATGCAAATGCCCCAGATATGCACATCTAGATGCCACTTCGTGGCACTGTGCCATTGCAAAAGCTCAGAATCAGACCCAACATATTTTGTGCCTTAACATGCAAAGGGAATGGAAGATTCTCACCTTATCACTTGTTTTCAAGTTAAGAGTACAAGATAATTTGCTGCCTTAGAACATCCAGAGCTCTTTTGAAAACAGGCTGAGGTGTTTGCTGTTGTGGGTCAGATGTGGTTTGAAAGGCTATAATGAAGTCTTCTGAGAGGAAGCACCCTGTGTGTGTAAGTGACCTGTCCCTGACTTGGACTAACACAGACATCAGCCCCTTTGAAAATCTGATTAGAAATTAAATGTCATTTTTGTTTTATTCTAGGAGATCACAGTGTGCTTCTAATGATCTGAAGAAATGTTAGCACTTAATCCATTTCTTTTGCACCTGCTGCAGGTGAAAGCAGAACTGCAGCTCCTTGAAGCAGTTCAGGCTACAACTGCCTGCTTTTCTTCCTTTGCATTCTGGTGTTTTGATAAGGAGGTTTTATTCTAGAGTAGGATTGTGCTTCCAACAGGCAATAGGTGGAATCATCAGTTTTCATGGCAGAAGGGACAATGAGATGATGTTGCCCAAGCCCTGGTCACACAGTTCAGAGGAGTGTGGGCTGAAGGTGTTAAGCTCAGTAACTTGGGCTGTACTTGCTACTGCCCTGGTTGTGCCCAGCTGAAATTGAGCAATTCTTAGTGAAATACCTGTTCCCTTACAGGGCAGTACGTCATGTCCACGTTCAAAAGGAACCCTCTGGAGCAGGCCTTCCGAACACCCAACGCTCACATGACGTCCAGCTACTTGATAAACCAGTACTGGATCACTGTGAGCCACAAGGCACCGGCCATTCTCTACGACCTGTACATGAGGCTCACAGGGAGGAAGCCCAGGTAAGAAATGATGCCTTCAGCCTCCTGCACGCCTGCCACTGTAGTGGAGAGCAGATCTCTGACCTGTGACGACAACTGGCTGCCTCAGCCTAGAGTCCTTGATTGTCTTCCCATCTCCTTGCCTTGAGGAGAAGAAAGCAAATGCATGGCCATAGCTAAGCAGAGCCAAAAGTTCCCAGCCTTTCCATTACTGGGGAACAGCACATCATTTAAACTCAGTTTTACACTCTTCAGAGGTTCCCAAGGTAGAAGGACTGTCCTCTGTATAGCCAGATCTCCACCACTGTGACTTCCCAATGTGATTGTCTCTCTCTGTCATGACCTTGCATAAGGACTTGGGACTGGCAAGGTTTAGAACATCCCAGCTAAAATTTTTTTCCCCATAAATCAGATGTATAATTAGCAGTTTCCAGCACTAGGCTCGCACCCTAAAGTCCAAGCATCTGAAAATTATTAAATTCTGAATTGCATTTAGAAGGGCAGCTTACCATTACAGGTGGTATTTGAGCCTTGGCAGTGTAATGGCTTGGAGGAACAGTGATATCCATGTCCTATGTGGAAGGAATCCTCGTGGAAGTCCCATAACTCCAGACATTGTCCTCCTTTACTCCTTGTCACCACAGAGGAGAATTTATTGTGCAGCACGAGAACAGCATGCCAGCACTGTGTGGATGTCAGCTGCTGTTGTGCTCCTCTGCTAGTTAGGAAGCTGGATCTAGCTGTTTGCAGCTGATGGGTGTATTGCTCTGGTTTCTCCCTGACCTCCTGCTATGGAGGGAAATTAGTCCCTAAAAAGACTTCCAGTTGTCCAGGAGGCAAGCATTACCCTAGAAACAGAGGTGAACTAGAAATGAGCAGGAATAGGTTGGAATCCCCAAACTCTGTTGCAATGGGCAGCAATAAGATCTTGGCACTGCCATTGCAACTGACATAAAGTTGATTGGCGTAAGTAGCCAATGGACATTGCCCACAACACTGCACTTAAATGTCAAACAGACCTTCGCATGATCATCTGAACTTTAAGATTTGCAACTTGAGCAAACATGGCCCAGCAGTGAAGTTGTGAGTTCACCAAGTCTTTCTCTTTTGTTCTCTTTAAATATAATTCCCCTTTTTATGCTCTACTTAAGCTCATCCATTGCTGCAATGTGGTAGAAAGCATAGTAATAGCTCATTCTTTCTTCTTTTCACAGCAAACTAATATCATACCTTTATGGGCAGTACACCATATCAAATAATAATAAAACCAAACAGGTGACTAAGTTACTGAACCTGCTTTAAAGTTTCCCTTTATTTTTTTCCCTCTGCTTCAAATAGAGCACCTGGACTTCACTTTCTTCTCATTTGACACTCCCATCCATTGAAGTACAAGCCATCTTCATAGCAGTTTCTGGAATTCTTCCTTTGACCCTATGCCAGATTTGCAAGCAGAAAGGAGAGATTTCTTTTCCAGGACCAAGGCTCAGGGTTCAGTTCTCTGCTGTATCTATACTCATCATAAGGTGATGGCTTATCGTATGGAATAGGTTATCTGGGAGCTGCTTCTGGTTTTGTAAGGCTACTGTATATTCAGGACCAGCCACTGACCTTCACTAATTGGAATTACAGGGCAGTTCAGAGGAACTCGGCTGTAGTTTCTCCTGTAATTGTCACATGCAGTACCCTGTCTACCAAAGGTTAGGTGCAAGAGTCATCTCCTTCATTTTTAGGCTTCTGTATACTGCCTCTCTTAAGCTTATTTTAGGTGTAACCTCATTTCACATAAATTGCCAGATGTCGAGTAAAACTGCCGTAAATGGCTTACTGTGAGTGCTGCACACCCACCCATGACTTAGAGCATAATGTGGTTTATATCATTAGTAGTCTCTTGGGACAATCTGTCACACCTGAGAATCTGCTCCTGCAAGGCTCTGTGTGGGAGAAAATGAAGAAATCATTGCTGTAAACAGTTTTCTAGGAGACAGGATGCGTTTCTGAAGTGTAACTTTTTAAGGCTATAGTGACAGCTAATATTTGCTTTATTCCTCTCTGTTCCTTCACAGTGGAGACTCTGTCAGAAACCTTTGCCATCACCTCTCTCAGGGGCTGCAGAAAAACATGTTTCTACTCAGTTGATGTTTTCCAGTAGACGTTTCCTTCATCCAGATTAGTCAGTATTTTCAGTATTGAAATCAATACGTATATTGAATATTGAATCACAACACCTGAGCTCAGGCTGCTGACATGAAACAGTTTTCACAGGTACCTCTTCAGATGCTGCTTTTCTCTTTTTGGCCCTTACTTTTAGCCACCCAGAGATGTTGCTTTGGTTAGACCCACAGTCACAGCTCACATGGGGACAGCCTATTTTCACAACATAAGTAGGGACACACTGTTGATTCTCTTGTCATTTTTTTTCTGTCAGATTCCACTAGTCATAAGTGCTTTAAAGATACTCATCACTTTTGGGGACCAACTTTGAGGGGCAGCTTCAGATCTTTGCAGTTTATGTTTCCCAAGTTCCTAAAAGGTAGTGAAATAATCTCAAAGCTTTGCCCCACAACACTTGCCTGCAATCAGGAAGATTAATCTGAAATAATTTTAGAGTAGTTTAGATAAACTGCATTCAATCAATGTGCATGTAGTTACTGAGAATGAGGGATCCTTTAATCTGATGGTGTGGCTTTGCTTCTGAAATGAAAGGCGCTAATTCTGAGTGCCTGTGAAAGGTTGTAGAGCTCTTTCAGATGGCTCTGGGAAGGCTGCACAGTTCTCCCCTGGAACTGATGGACTCATTGTGTCTTTCTCTGCTGTTCTCAGTGCTTATCGTCGTGGCAGTGCCGTCTGCGTGGGGACAGGCCAGCCTGGCACCATCGTCCCCCAGCCTGCTGCCTTGTATTTGTCACAGCAACTGTGTTACCCTCTGGGCAGCTCAAAGCTTCTCATGAAAGCAACTCTGTTTTCCACAGAAATCAGCCTTTTAATGCTTTCTCTCACCCTTATCCAGTCTGAGGGAACAGGGTGTTCTCTCCAAATTGACCAAGCACTGTACATCACTCTTCAAAACAACAGCCAGAGGCCTTTTGTACTCAGGACAGTTGGGAAAACTGTAAAATAATCCTGCAAGGTAGGACAGCATTACTGTCATCCCCTTTTATATAAAAAATTGGTAATAAGGCCAAGACACGTGAGAGACCTGAACCTGCATTTCCAGAGTCCCTGTTAAGCAGTTGTGCCCCTGAAGCAGGACAGGAAACATGAGTTGGAGTGAGACTAGAGGAGGGCCATAGAGATGGTCAGAGGGCTTGGAGCACGGTTCCAATGAGGACAGGTTGAGAGAGCCAAGACTTTTCAGCCTGGACGCAAGAAGGCTCCAGGGAGACCTTACAGCAGCTTTTCAGCACTTAAAGGGGACCAACACGAAAGATGGGGAGGGACTCTTTATCATGGAGCATAATCACAGGATGATGGGTAATGGTTTTAAACTGAAAGTAGATTTAGATTAGATATTAGAAGGGAATTTTTTACTGTGATGGTGATAAGACACTGGCATAGGTTGCCCAGAGAAGCTGTGGCTGCCCCAACCCTGGAAGTGTCCAAGGCCAGGTTGGATGGGGCTCTGAGCAACCTGGGCTAGTGGAAGGTGTCCCTACCCATGGCAAGGGGTTGGAATGAGATGATCTTTGAGGTCCCTTCCAACCGAGACCATTCTGTGATTCTTGGATTGTATGTGAAGTTGAGCAGTTGACTTCTGAGCTTGTCCATACTGCAGATGTAGTTGCCTCTGTACTGGAACTAACTCCAAAAATCAGAGCCTTGCTTCAGCAGACAACTCAGGCTTGGGAACAGAAGAGAATTTTTGTGGTGGAAGAAGAAGCATCCACCTCAGGAAGCAAGCAATACACCCTTGTGGTTTTGCAGTCTACTGTGCAGGCTTCATCTGAGTCCAGATGGGCTCTTCACACATGGTACCTGAGGTAGCTGAGGCTTCCAAGCCTTGTTTCAGGGTTCAACCCTTCCGGTTTCCAACCCTAGTTCAGACCAGTAGGTCAGACATCAGTGGAAAATGCCTATTTGCACCCATGTTTGAGCCAACAACAAGAGCTGGGCAGCATTAGGCTGCAGACCTCAGCTGGAGCAGTTCAGACTTGCTGAGCATGTTCTCAGCCTGGTGAGCACCAGTGCAAATGCTGCTGAGGAATTGCCATGGTTATTCATCTGGGAACACCGACAGAGCAAAATGACAGCTCTGCATGAGGTCAGGCTTCCTGTTCACCTCTGACCCTCCTCCTCTGTTCCAGAATGATGAAGATTATCAATCGACTGCACAAGTCTATGACACTCCTGCAGTATTTCTCCACCCAGTCCTGGAACTGGTCTTCAGATAATATGAATATGTTAATGAGCCACCTTAACACAGAGGACAAAAAGGTAAGTCTGTCTTGTATATGGACTTCTCATCTCCAGTTCTGTTCATCTACAGCCATTGTTTTTGGGGTATTGGTGAGCTTTTGTATGACATCCAGATGACTGGAATTTACTTTAACCTGAAATAATTTATTTCCTTGTTTTATTAAATGACTTATTAGGAACTTGCCATTTATTACAGGAAAAAGTTTTCTCCTGAGCTGTGTTACTCTTTGCTGTGAGACAGGCCAGTCACTGCAGTCTCTCCAGTTAACATGGCAGCTGTGGTGGGTGATCTAGATGGGAATTACTTCAAAGGTTTTGACATTTTCATCCACATCAGTTTTAAAGGGCACTGCTTAGGGAAATTTAATTAACACAGTATATTACCTTGAACAATATGAAGAAAGTTCCTGTTTTATTCAAGTCCCCAGAGAGCAATTAATTTTCAGGATGTCAAGCTCTGTTGTAGTCTTTATATGTCTGAAATACTATTCTTTAAGAGAGCAGATTTGTGATAAGCTTTGAAACACCTTTGGGCAGCATCTCCTTACAAAGAGGTACTTAGGAATTCACATCAACTGGTTTCACTCACTCACATCATGAAATTCTTGCAGAGACTCCCAGTAGCAGAGTCCAGAATTTTTTTCCCTAATCTGCAGAGGGAGTGCAAATGAAGCAAATGCTGATTTCTCAGGACAGTGGCACTGCTGCGACTACAGCAGGTGTAGAGGGAACCTAAATACTAGGGTAGGAGCTTAGTGGTTCTTGAGGGCATTGGAACTAGATGATCTCCAAGGTCCCTTCCAACCCAGCCCATTCTGTGAAAACTTCTTTCAAAGTCTTTCTTTGCTCTAATAGACAGACAACTGCCTGAGAGCTTGCTAACGATTTGTCCAGGATAATTGTCTGAAATTAAGCTCTGCAATGAGATTTGTTTTTATGCCAGAGTGACCTGTTACCTTGACTTCTGTTGATTTAGCTACCAAGAGGGAATGCAGCACAGCAGAAAGGAACACGGATGCAGAGGCACCTGTTGAATTAATGTCCAGTTAATTTATTTACACATAATTCTAGTGACACATAAAAACTGCGTAGAGGTTTTGATATTGAGTGGAATGCCATTTTTCTTCCATGATTTTGTGTGTAGGTGTGTACAAATGCATGTATTTATGGAAAAAGTGCCACCTGAAAGACAAACGTCTTTATTTTCTGCCAGCTAACACTACATTTCTGCTTGCTTTGCCCAAATTCCCATCCGAGTAAGACATTAATTGACAGCTGTGGAATACATGTCTCCTTGGAAACATGGTGACTTTGAGAATTTCAGAGGGAGGGCATTGTCAGCAGCAGAGGTCAATGAAGAATCGATGCTTAAAGTGAACTTGTTTTGAACTCTGGTGTTTAACTTTTGCTGTTTGTCTTTTAAATCCCAGTTATACAACTTTGATGTCCGTCAGCTGCACTGGTCAGAGTACATTGAGAGCTACTGCATAGGGGCTAAGAAGTACTTGCTAAATGAGGACATGGCTGGCATTCCAGCAGCAAAGCAGCATTTACGGAAGTAAGTCCTACCCAGTGACAAGGACAGGACCTCTTGGCTACCCTGAACGGCATTTGAGTAATATAATTCTAGTTACATTGCAATAATTATCATTATTATGGAATAATACGGAGATAAATAGCTTCTTTCTTATGGCAGAAGTTTGCCAGTATTTATAAATGTAGAATAATAGAATAGTTTGCCGTAGCAAGGAATCCTAAACAAATTCATCACTCATGGATTATTTTCAGAAGATTTATAAGAACCTCAGTAACAGATCAGTAACTGCCTCATAGTCCAGACAGGTATAGTGCAGTGATAAAGTTTACCTAAGCAAAAAAAAAGACTCATAAAAATTGAACCAGTCTCAAGGACTTTGGGTATGATTTTTTTTTCCCTTGGTTAAGCACTAGGAAAGTGAGAACTAGAGAACTGCAGAAACTTTTGCTTGACAGAAAGAGGACAAAATCAGTAGCATCTTAAGTCAGTGGTACCATTGGAATAGATGCTGTAAACTGCTCCCCCTCCCAAAAAACAATCCCAGTGCCACAGTACTGCAGAAGTGAAGACCATTTATTATTATTGAGTAATTGCACAACATTAAAGCCAAGGTTTCACCCAAATAAGAGAACCTTATTCAGCAGCTCCTGCAAAGGTCCTCTAGCCTGACACCAATCCTGCAGAGTGAAAAACAGCTAATACAACAAACCAAAGCTGAAAGTATTGGACATAGACTGTCAAAAAGAAAAACCTCTCATTATGACTTTGTTCTACTTTAAATGAGAGTACACAGAATAAGAGAGGACTCCAGTACAGGTATTCCACCTATCCCATTAACTGTTCCCTCTGTTCTGACTTCAGCACAGTCCTTGGCAAGACAGCAGGGACATCTTTGGCACAGTGTCTTCACTAAGACAGGAAAGGATGAAAGTTGCAAATAGGATTTCTTACAAAATGACCTGTAGGAAGTGAAGCAAGCTGCTGAGCTTCTTGCTGTTTGTGTCTTTGTCCATAAGGTGCTTCTTTCTCTTTCCCAGGCTGAGGAATATCCGATACGCGTTCAACACCACCCTCCTCGTGATCATCTGGCGCATCTTCATCGCGCGGTCACAGATGGCTCGGAACATCTGGTACTTTGTGGTGAGCCTCTGCTACAAGTTCCTTTCCTACTTCAGGGCATCCAGCACCCTCCAGCACTGAAGCCGTCCATCAGCAACCAGCCTCTTCCAGAAGGACCTCCATCTCCTCTAATCAGCAACTGTGGGCATCGGGGTCTGACAGTAGCAGAAAAATCCACTCCCTCCAACAGCATCTGGCATTTATTGTGCACTGTTTTATGTTCACCTTTTTAATTTAACTAATGCTTTAATACATGGTGGTCTTTCTTCCATAGGACCAGGCCAATTTTTAAAGCCATAACCGAAGCTTTAGGAACAGGTCAAGCTGGAACGCTTCACCTAGAGTCTGATGTGCAAGAGTAAGGATTAACCAAAGTCATTGTCTTCCCATGTACCACTACCTACGCTATCTTAATCCATTTTTTTCCTCAAAAGAGGCAAATTTTAAGTATACAACCTTGGCAGAAAAAAAGATCCAGCCAAGAAAATTAACCTGTAAGAGGTCTTCCTAAAGAGGCTGTTTCTTCATTCTCATTCACTGAAATATTAAATTAATGATTTCACCTTTTCAGTTTTTCAAAACTTAGAGGGGGAAAAAGATGAGTTACACTAGGCCAGTGAACAGTTTTCAGATCCTGTCCTATACTGCTACTGAGGACTGATGCTTTCAAGCCATAACTGAAGACACGTAGAATTCATATACCTGTGGTAACTCTACTCACAAGCTGCTTTCTTACAGAGAGGTCTTTCTCTCTCATTAAGGTTTCAGTCTGTTAAAAAAATCCTGGTCTTGCATTTATCACATTTGCTCAGAACATTTTTGGGATCTTGAAAAATGCTGTATTAACTCTGAGGATAAAGAGAAGGCTTCCTAAAAGATTGAAGAAGAATTCAGAAACTCTTGATTATTTTTGAGGAATAGGTCTCTTTTCCCTCTGGATTTGTCATCAGAAAACCTCTCTCCTTGTAACTCAAAACCAGCCTGATGCTGTGCTTCACGCTTTCATTACAGCTGAGTCACTTTGTAATTGATCACTTCCACTGGCAAAGAAAATGTAAAGACATGCATGGGGGAAACACCATCGGGCCAGTTCTGCTGCTACTCCTGTCAGTAGTCATTAAAAAGTCTGAAACTTCTTTTTGTTGAGAGTAAGTTCACTGTTGGACTCAAGGATCTTTAAGGTCCAACCTAAACAACCCTGTGATTCTATGACTCCTCTGTAAAAACAGCCATGCACTGTGTTGTCCTAAATTGCAGTTTAGAAAGGAACCCAAGAACCTTCCTAATGCTCCCAGCTACTGGAGTGAAGTATGAATTCCTGTGGGGGCAGGGAGAGAGAGCTTTCTTCAAAGTACCTGGTGCAACAACAGCCTTAGTGCAACAGCAACAAATTTACCGTGCTGTCAGATTTTCAGAGTCGAATTTAATACTGACATTTTTAATTCGGCTAACACTGAACAAGCACTCTAAGACTATCAGACTTCAAAGCAGCTGGTTTTTAAAACAATGCAGCACCCAGTTTCTCTAGTCTTGTGTCGTGCTGGCTGTCTGAAGAAGTAGTGCTACATCACAATAAAGTGGCACAGTTGCTCTTTTGTAGAGCAGAGAATAGCAGAGTATTCACAAAGTTGGCATTCTTCAAAAATTATACTTGTTTTTGGCAGGGAAGGCAGGAGTTACAATGATAGTATATTTATATCCTAGGCCTTCAAGGTAGTTCAGAAGTCTTTCTAAAAGTGCAAGGAATTAATCTTCCCCAGAGGTCTAGTTTCAAGCAATTCCCAAGGGATGCTTGCAGCAGAACCTGACCAGAAACAGAGTGTCCAGAATGGCAGGGCCCTGGCACTGCCTACCACAGACCTCTGTGCTCCTCACACATTACTTCTGACCTATCATTAATTAGATCAAGCACCCGGTTTACAAAGATGCAAATTTCTTAAGGTCTCACCTTGAAAATGTGCTTTCAAAAGGGAACCGGTGCTGGTTTTCAGCTGTGTGTTTTCCAGCTTCAGAAAGCTGGCAGGGCATGCTATACAAGGTGTCACTGCCTGGGAAACCTGGAGCTGTGGGTTCAGGTGCTGGGGACCAGACATTTCATGTCCAGTGCTGCCATAGCAGTGTCAGGGAAGGTTAGTGGCATTATGCCTTGGTGGGGCTGAGGCAGGTTGGTGTAGAGATTGCTCCTGAAAGGCTGAATTCCCTCAACTACCTTGCAGTCTTCTCCTCTGAAAGGCCAAAAACTAAAGCAAGCCGGAACTGTAGGTGACTTTGAAACAAACTTCCATTCAAAAATTAGGAAATAAATTGTAGCTCATATCCTAAAAGTCTTTCTTCCAAGTGCCTGCCTGAGGTACAAAGAGAAGCAACAGTGCAAGGTCTCGTAAATCTTACGACAGACAGAAACTTGGGTCTCACAGAAAAGTCAAAGGTGCAGAGCCACTCCACCTACAGCAGTCAGCTCTGCTATGAGCAAAGTGTCCCTCCTTCCTTTCCCCTTCCCTAGCCATGCCATGCATTCCTCACAGCACTCACAGCTGTTTGCACAGGCTGTGTTGTCCCAACAAGTCTCAGGTGTATCTTTGCTCACCTGAGCACATCCAGACCTGTTTTCTGAACCACAAAAAGATGCTTCAAGTTTCCGTCAGCACAATGGTGGTGTGATATTTTAGGGCTCTTCAGCATTTTGCTGAGGGTAACAGCCACAGCAAAGCAACTGCTCAGCCACGAGAAAACAGCAGGAGCTGCTTAGGCTGTTGGAAAAACATAGCTGTTGCAGATGGTGTTTGCTCTCGTGGAGACCTTTCACAGCCCACACAGCACTGCCAGCAGCTGGCTCCAGAGCTCTGGCCTTGCCCGGGGCAGGTCAAGCTGTTAACTTGTCTAACACAGACAGAACATGCGGGGAAACTTGAACCTCTGATCCATTTTCTTGTGGCTTGAGATGTTTTGAAGTGATTGAACCACCCAAGTATTACAGAAAATCCCAGTAGCCTGTGGTGATGGCCTTTGGGTGCCAGCTGTGACTGTCATCACTGAGAGCTGGGCCTGGCGCAAGAACTTGTTCTCACCCCAAGCAGTGACTTACCTTTGATGGTTTACTTTGTGCTCCTCAGTGGATCTGTGTGTGCTCTGAGGAAACCCAAGTCTTGGGGAAAACACTTAAAAGAAAACAGTGAGTGACAAGACACTTCTTCTCTAGTCTCTCTCTTGCTCTTTCACAAGCTTTTGGCAAAAGAAAAGCCAAATACAGCTGTTACTAAGTTCTATGAGATGTGCTGTGGTGACCATGCACAAATCAACACAACTCAAGAGTGGACATTACTGATGGCTGGAGGCTGGAGCTTTTCACACCCGTGAGCAGGTCTCAAGCCTTGTTGGTTGGTTGTTTTTCCATTGATAGTGTGGTCAGTGCTGTGGGGAGGAGAGGAATAGGGGGAGCATTGTTAGGCACAGAGCATCCACCTCTGTAAGGCAAGGGACACTCCAGGGATCAGAGAACTACGAGCTGCCCAACTCAGAGGACTACCCCAAGGATTGGGGAAGAAAGAGAGCTACCAGCATTTTGGTACCAATTCAGTTTCTTGTAGTAGAACATCCAAACTAAAAGGCTCCTCTGCCCTTTGCCCAGCTACCTACAGGCAGCATAAAGAGCAGTGTTGGCAGTCACAAAAGAAAACACCTGGCACGAGGCAGTAGGATGGGATTATTTGCTTGTACCCTGTGAACTTGCAGTGGTTCTCCCCAGTCACAGTGTCAGCAGCCTGCAGAAATCACACGGAGCGCTGCGGAACCCGATGTGCTCATGTTTTGTTAATACTCTGCACACACACAGATCTGTGGGCTACAGCTGGGAACTGCTGTGCCAGAGCAATGAAACACTGAGTCTCATTTCACTGTCAAACAGCAATGGGCAGAAGCTTGCAATTAACAAGATCATTTTGTTTTGTTTTTTTTTAATTAAATTGCGATAACAAAAAAACCCACACAACAAATCCCAAAAATTAATCCCTGTTTAAACTGCCTTTTGACTGACAACCAAATCTCCAGCATGTCTGTTACTAAAAAATAAAATTTCTCACCCCTCCACACTCCTCTATTCCAATAGCTTTGTTAAGAAAATAGAGTTCTTTCTTGGTAGAGATGCAGGGTAGCAGACATACTGGTATATTGCAGGTTTTTGACCCATCTCCCACCTCCTCAAGAGATTTGTTTCTAAGAAAACATGATTATCTATGCCTGTGTGTATAGCTGCATCTTTCAGACATCATACAGAGATGGTAAAAGTCGTGAAGCTCATTCCGAAATGCCAGGCTGTGCTCATTTGGTGTGCACTGTTCCACTTCAGTTTAGGACAAAGGCATTAAAACATACCCCAGTTTCCAGCACAAAGGAAAGCTGACCTGTAGTACTATTAACCAAGTCATTACCATGAGTAAGCAACTGGGAAAAGAGGGAGGGGAGGGCATCCTTTTGTTTGTAAATAAGCTACAGCTTCATGGTCAAAAGCATGCTGTTGCTCTTCCAGTGTTGACGTCCTACCGCTGAAAGCAAGAATGAACTTTCAGTACAATTGGACCCTTTGTTCTAGCACGGAGTAAACAACATACTGTACATTCCCCAGAAGCCAAGTGGTGAATATCCCATTACATGGTGCTAAATATCAATATGAAGGTGATGCAGACTTACTTAAGAGAATTAAAATCCAACAAATAAAGCGTGTTTGGGGAATAATTAAAGATGTACTATCCCACTTTTCTCTATTGCTTAAAAGCCAACTAGGAATTGAGGTTTTTTCAGATTAACATGAAACCACTTACACCAGGTTTCTTGTCCTTACATAATCTTGGCAGATCCCAGTTTATAATAAAATATATGCTCTCCCACTGTCCAAAGTTTCTACAGTTCTACCTGCTATTTCTGTTCTCTTGTTAGCTATGAGACAACTTACTGTTAAAAATCTTAATTACAAAGTTTCTAATGTTAAGCCGTAATCTTTTGAGCTCTCAAATCAGATAAAATGACGAAATCACAAATTATGTGAACTTCAGCCATAAAATCGTTAATATGATGTTTATGTTATTTGAAACATTTAATAAAATGAAATATTTTAAAACTATGGTCAGTTCACATTGCTTAAGTTGCTAAAGGAGATGGTCACTGCAGCTGAGCAGAGGCGGCACCTCCAGCACATCTGTTCACATCTGTCAGTGGAACAGCAGCCCCACCTACAGACAGCTGTACCACAAGCAGGGAGAGGGGGAACCCCAAATTTTAAAAGCTGTGACGGTGAGACTTTGACCTGGTCTGACCTGTAAGGGTCCATCTCTGAGAAGTGTCCTGCAGACAGTGACTAGGACAGGTCTGCAGCAAAGACAAATTGGGAACGACCCAGCCAACGTCCTTGAACAACTTACCTTTTGTGCCTGAGTGTATTGCCCCCAGTTCTTAGTTTTACAAGGTAAGAACTCTTAATTTACACACCTAATGCTCTTCTGGCATAAAGAGCTTTTTAAGTCCAGGGAAATATGGTCCTATTTTATTTCATAAAATCATGGAATAGTTTGGGTTGAGCGGGACCTTAAAGACCACCTCATTCCAACCCCCTGCCATGGGCAGGGACACCTTCCACCAGCCCAGGTCGCTCAGAGCCCCATCCAACCTGGCCTTGGACACTCCCAGGGATGGGGCAGCCACAGCTTCTCTGCCCAACCTGTGCCAGGGCCTGCTCACCCTCACAGGGAGGAATTTCTACCCAATATCCAATCTAAACTTACTCTCCTTCAGTTTGAAGCCATTCCCCCTTGTCCTGTACTTGTAAATGTACTTGTACATGTACTTGTAAATAAGTCCTGTAAAAATTTCAAGACTTCACCAAAGTTTTTGCATAGACAAGCACAGGGGGGGATGGGAAATAATCCTGGTTTATATGTGTTTCCAAGAAGTGTACATGATAATACTTCAGGCTCTTGGGTAATCCCTTAATCTGGCAATTCTCAGGATTGCCTAGAACAGTTCTGACTCTGGCAAACACTTCCCTGTACTTCAAATCATGTCTCTAAGGCCATTCAGAAGCAATGGCACAGTAAGATAATGAAATCACCTTGACAAATAGCAGGACTAATTAGTTGTTTGCTTGGTTGTTTTACAAGTAGAACAGTACCTTTTCCAGGTAGGAAAAATTAAATCCAACTTGTTGAAATAAAATCTTCACAGTTGGTTAAATGCAATATACAAAAACCACCAGCTGTCCAAAGCAAAGACACTGCCCCAAGCTCTGAGTTCAGGCACTGTCAGTGTATCTGCTGGCAAAGGCACATCCCTCAGAAGTCTGGTTGGTCAAAATATTTGGCATTTACACATCTGTGGATGAATACACGAGTGCACACAAGACATACACAAGAAGACAGGTTAAAATGCATCTGAAGAATGTTGTTAAAACCCAAGCGGGGGGACAAGACTTAGAGGTAGTAGATGTGGAGGGACTAGTATTTTTCTGTCCAACATTATTCAAGGAAAAGAAAAGCATTTCATGATCATAATTATTTTTAAAAAATAAAAATCTTTAAAAACTTACAAATTTGTTACTTTTCAAAACTGTTTATCAAAAAACACACTATTAAATATTGTTATCATGCATTACTGATAAAAATGTTTTTGTTAAGAGTCAGAAATCACTTTACCAACTCCTTTCCAAAAATCATATTTGTTGTAGCAAGTTTTTCATTTTTGATTTCACCAAATAACAAACACATTTTCCTTTAAATTTCTCCATAAGGATTTAATTTTTTTTAATTGAAAAACTAAGATCTTGGTAAAAGCAAAAAAGGAACAACTGGACCAACTCTGAAAAAAAAGGCCTAAAGATTGAGGTGGCATTTAGCACATATGACTAATCCTGGATGGGAAGTCCTCCCTCCTGCCCCATAAACCATCCTGCAGGCAGCCTCTTACTCCCCACCAGTTGGCCAATTTCTCCTAAACCCTGGGGCAGAAGTGGGCTTGTGGAACATACAGCATGAAGAGTTCTGGCAAATAAACAGAGACCTCTTTTCAATGTGTTTTTGCTTCCCTGTGTATAAATACATATATTATATATGCATGTGTGTGTTTATATTCCCTTGTAGGCAAGAGAACTTGGCTCACACCACCACGAGGGCCAAATCTACACTGTTACATCCTCAAAGGCACCTCTGAACTCACTCTGTTGTCCCCAACCCCAACAATATTTCTGCTACCCCAACTTCACATTTTCTGCCTACTTTTAGAGGTCATGCAGCTCCCAAATTTCCTCCCTGCTCATACTCTGTTCTTTCCCCACCCTACACACGTCTCAGAATGTTTTGTTTAGAATTCCTCTATGATAAGAACATCTGTATCAGGGATGAGGGGTGAAGAGAGGAGGGTCCAGAGAGGACCTGGGGTGTTTGTGGGCCAAGATTAGAAGGAAACTGGCTTGTCTAATCGTAAAATCATGGAATGGTTGGGGTTGGAAGGGACCTTAAAGACCATCTTGTTCCAACCCCCTGCCATGGGCAGGGGCACCTTCCACCAGCCCAGGTCGCTCAGATCCCCATCCAACCTGGCCTTGGACACTTCCAGGGATGGGGCAGCCACAGCCAATGCAAAAGTAGGGATAAGGAGAGGAAGAAGAGAGGAGCTGCCCCAGTTTGCACCAAAGGGCTCCAGATAAAAGGAGTGACTGTCTCAACCTTTGCATAAGCTTCCTGCGGCTGCCATGGCCACCACAACCTTATTCCAGTCTTGCCTGAGAGAACAGAGCACAACAAACAAAATCTGCCCCCTGCCATCCAGATTAGACAGAAATGTTTTTTCATTCTTTTTTTTTTTTCACGTTAACAGCACCCTCGGTGGCATTTGGTATTGGCTCTGTACTGATGCTCTTCCAGCAGAACAGCATTTTGCCAGGCTTGCTCTAGGCTTTGTAAGATTTACCCTACGAGTCCTAGTGCAATAAGAGAAGGATGTTGAAGGCTTTTTCTTTATTGGTTTCTGGTCTTTGCTTGTTTTTAGAGAACAAACAGCAGATAAGCCCTTTCAGCCCTACTAGTTTCAAAAATTAAGGACAGACTACACCTCATGATGTTGGTTTTATGTTAAGCAAGAGTAGATAATACCTAGTAATCATCTCTCACTTCCTTGCAATGTAGCAGACTTTAATGAGAGGAAAAGACACAGCATTATCAAGAGCCTTTCCTTAATGAAAATGATTTCAAATCCTGAAACCCAGGGCATACATCAAAGACATAATTTTCGTTTTGTTAGCAAATCTTTCCTTAAAATACCATTTTCCAATTTTTATATGTAAATGTGATCTTTAGGGAGAGAAAAAAAAACAATTTTCCATTAAGTTGCATCAATGAATTAAAGCCATCAGCAAGAAAGTTCAAATTCTTTCTAAAGAACAGACTTAAAGGTCAACCTGCAGACTTTAAAGCTTTTCTTCTGACATTCTGATTACACAGTATTATCAAGCCAAATAATCAATTAAATAAACTAGGGAAATTGTATTACTGTTCATTTTTTTAAGGGTACTAAATATAGGGAGGAGGAAAATGATGTAATGTAGGACAAGCAATCCTTGGCTGATACACCATAGGTTAGGTGATAGAATGAGCACCAGCCCTGAAGGGAAGGGATCCCAGCTGATTTTCAATTTTCCCCATCTCCCTCAGCTGAGGACAACCAGAAGTTACTGGTGTTCATTAAGAACTGGCCCCACAGGTCCCACTTCATAACTGCCTGGATCAGGATTATTTGACTCTGAAAGGTGCTATGGCACAGTGATACATTAAATTTCTGGACTCCAGCGCTCACACCCTACCTTTTGAGCAGGATACCACAGCAAAGGAAGCTGAATTAACCCATATCCCATCCAGAATCATGAGAGGGGCACACATTCACCCACTTCTCCTGCCAGAAGTGCCCTGAGGATGCAATTCCTGCAGCTCCTTGCACTGCAATCCCAGAGGTGCCTTGCTGGTTCAGGGAAACAGCACATGCTGCACTGCCAACCACATGAGTTTCACCCAGATCCACATGGAAAAGCCACATCAAAAGTACAGAGCAAAGAATTGCATCTTCTGTAAAAATGACCCAGAATGAAGATTAGGCAAGAGAGGATCAAGGCAATAGCTGGAGCTGCTTATGAAAAACCACCTGGTAGTGATTTCTGTGAAAAATGAGATGCAAGAGGTGTTTTCCCCAAATCACCTTAGCACCATCATTCTACATCCTGCTGGCCCTGCCTCTGTCCTGATACATGTTCAGGTACCGCTGAGGAAGAGGAGGGAGTGAAAAAAGGACATCCTCTGATGGGATTGCAGGGACACAGACACAGAGATCGATCTGCACACACAGCCCCATTCAGGGCCAAGGAAGAAAGTCACTCTTCAAGTCACCACTCAACAAAAATCCACCCTTTCCCAATTTTCCCTGAACAAGGCGTAAAGAGAGAACTTTGTAGAGGGCTTTCAATAGAAGTTGCCACCTCAGCTTGTGCCCTGACTTCTGTATTTCGGATTCAATTCTCACTACAAGCACCTTCTCTCCAATTGAGCTGCTTGGGCTCAGAACCACTCCCTGGAGCACAAACCCTTGAGAATCACTGGCTTAAGAAGGCATTTGGGGAAAGCTGCTGTAGAAGTGAAACATAATTAATTGGACTAAATGTACATAAACTGGCTAGAGAAATCAGTGCTGGTGAAAATGCCAGCAAAAATATTTGTAGTAAGAGGTCACACCTGTATTTAGATCAGTAAACAGGCAAGATGTGAAGCACACAAAGCCAAATGTTTTGCTAGTTATACGCGGGTCCTTTGCCACTATTTCTGACAGTGTTTGCTGTGCTGAAAAGCCCCCAAAAGAATAGGCAAGTACCCCAGTGCCCCTCCTACTTGTATTTTAACAAAAAAAAAAGTAATAAAAAGTTATAGTGTGGCACAATCTTGCAGAGAAAGGAAGGTGGATTTAAATATACCTCACTCTTCCTCTTTGCCTCAGGCTTTCAAAAATGGAGGCATCTTGGAACTTGAGGACCTAAAGAAAAGACAACAAAAGGTAGAGTTTGCAATTGTAGAGTAATAAATAAAATCTGGTTACTTTAAAGTGTGAACAGCAGTAAATTATCCAACAATAACTATATTTATGCAACACTGGGTTTACGGGGAAATTGAGTCAGTCCTGTCTTCACAATCCATGATTATTGATCATTTTAACACATATTGTTGCTCCCCTCCCAGCAGAGGCTGATGTGACAATTGGTCTGAGAAAAGAAAAACGTCAGTCGCCTGTGGAGGTCTCTGGAAAGTTTACTACCTCTCAACACCTCTGGGAAAACTTTGTTGATAAATGAAGGGCTGCCACACAGGATATGCAAACAAAAAATACTACGAAAGACTAATTCAGCAAGGGCAAATTCAGCAGTGAGGCTGGTGAGGTTTGAAAAGGCAAACGAAGCAAGTGTGAGGGAATTGACACTCTGCAGGTCCTGAGAGCAGTGACTCTAAAGCTGGGCCAAATACGATAAATTAGAAAATAAAGATAAAGCAACCAATTTTTCATCTGCTCTAGTGAAAGAAAGCAGATATACACAGCCATGTTACTTACGACTTTCAGTTCCTTTTATTATTAAAGTAACACAAACTGACTTTGTGCCAGCTTATTACGCCAGCCAGACAACAGAGCTCTTATTACCTGTGACTCTTGCGCGAAGGTGTCCTAAACAAACCTGAAGTTCTGGGGTTTGCAGAGGTAGGTAATGACTGCTGTGGGAAGCCACCCACCCACCCACAGCACCTCCACACGCAGTTTTTCTGCACCACGGTCACCCTGCTGATGCTTCACATGAGCCACCCCAAGCCTGGCAGAGGGGTAAGCCAAGCTCTGCTCCCACACAGGTTAATTGTGAAAGAACAGCCCCCGTGGCAGACAGGGCCACCCCACCCTGGCGTTCTGGCTGTACCACCTTGTGCTAAAAGAGCCCTCAGCCCCCTTGGCAGGAAGTGCTAGGCTTGGCTTGGCACAGCACCAATATATAATGCTTTCAAATGAAAGCCAACTCATTTACAAGAAAGTCAGAGGACAGGACAATTTGTAATTTTGTGCTTCACTGTGTCCCAAACACATCTGAACAACTCCTCCCAGAAACTGCTGGGGAACTTGGATGTGTTACTCCCTCCATCCAAGCTGACTGAGGGAAGGAAAGGGAGCTGGAAAACCTGTGATTCTCCTCCAGGCACAGATTCCTTTATACCCTGCAGTGCCACAGGGAGGGAACAGAGAAAAAGACATCCTCCAGACCCCTAGTTCTCCTCCTGGAGCTCCTCTAGCCCTCACCCTCTGACAATTTAGGGTCTTAGGGAGCCAGCTGCCCACCTCAGCAGCGGGAATGAGGAACCTTCAGGGAGCTGTGCAGGATGTGCAACACGTTTTATTTGTGCCCCTGCTCCCCATCACCAAACTGTGGTCTGGGAAGCAGCCAAGGTGCAATGTCCCAAATGCCACAGTTCCCAGGTACAAAAGCACCCAAAGCCACTCGTCCCAGTGCAAGAGTGGCTTTCCATAGGTAGGGCTGCATCCTCTGAGGGGGAGCTCCTCAGACAAACCTCACAAGCCAATTTTGGGGCCAAGCAGACATCCAGGTGGGATAAGGAACCAGACAGGCAGCAGCACTACAGAAAAATAGACCTATTTGTGTCTAGTTTGATGAGCTGGTCAAATGTCTGCTCCTGGCTCATCTGAGCCACACATTCCCAGTATTCTGCCTTGAAAAATATGTTCCAACCTTGCATTGGTTTTGTGTTTGTTGGGGTTTTGGTTTAGATTTTTAATTACATTGCCATGGAAAAGACGTCAGAGGCTTAAAATTGCTCCTTTGTTGTGAGGGAGAAATTTGTTTGTATTTTGTAAATCCAGTTCGATTTTTACACCATGAGAGTTAACAGACCCCAGTGAAACTGAGTTTTCTGACATGAGCTGACTCATGATGTGACACCACTTGGGATTCTGTGTTCAGTTTATCTACCACTCATCTTCACAGCAAAGCTCGTGACAGTATGTTGAAAATAAGATGAAAGCTAAGCACAGCTTCAGTTCAGTTCAGGTTATCCTGACTCACCAAACACTGTGATCACCTTTCCAAGTGCTTTTTTTCCCTCCTCTTTCCACCAGTCTCTCTTGCCAGCTTGGTCACATACTCCCAGCACGCTGTGAGCCACTGCAAGGTCTCCTTTACCTGGGCTGCCCTCCTGGGGCTCTGCAGCTCGTTACTTCCACCTCAGCACCCAGCCCGAGCGTATCTGTAATGAATTATCTCCAAGGTCTTCAGGGCATTCTTCCCAATTCATCAAGGTCATTCCAAATTCTAATCATACTCTGTGCTGTTTCGGCTCTCGCTGCCAGCCCGATGTCATCCACAACACTGAACAGAACACACCGTGCTCAACATTTGGATCATGGATTAAACTCCCAAGGAGTGCCAAGTCCTCTCATTTCCCCACACAGCTCCTTTTCTCCCTCATCCTCCCTGCTGATGGATCCCTCCCAGCTTTCCTAATTTTCAGCCACACAAGGGGATGAAGAGGGGTGACAAAACATGGGGGCAAAGTAGTGGTGGTGGAAGTTAGGTCTTTTTCTGGGGAGATAAAGTGGGATTTAGCAGAGAGCTGTGAGAGTGGCCTGAGTCACTGGGCTGGTTTTGGCTGGGGTGGAGTTCATTTTCTTCACAGTGGCTGATATGGGGCTGTGTTCTGGGTTTGTGCTGAACACAGGGCTGATAATATAGAGATGTTTTTGTTATTGTTGGGCAGGGCTTACACAGAGCCAAGGCCTTTTATGCTTTTTGTACTGCCATGCTGGCAAGGAAGCTGGGGGTGCATGGGAGGTTGGAAAGGAGACACAGCTGGGACAGGTGACCCCAAATCACCAAAGGGATATTCCGGACCACATGGCATCATGATCAGTATATAAAGGGGTAAGAAGAAGGAAGGGGGGGTGTTTGGAGTGATGGAGTTTGTCTCCCCAAGTCACTAATACGTGATGGAGCCCTGCTGTCCTGGCCATGGCTGAGCACCTGCCTGCCCATGGGAAGCAGTGAGTTAATTCTTTGTTTTATTTTCCTTGTGTGCATGGCTTTTCATTTCCCTATTAAACTGTCTTTATCTGAAACCAGGAGTTTTCTGGCTTTTGCCCTTCCAATTCCCTCCCTGATCCCACTGGAGTGAGTGGCTGAGAGGAGCTTGGCTGCTGGCTGGGGGTTACGCCAGGACAGTCCTGTTATGGAGTGGGGATCACACTGAACCTCCAGTATCAGGCTCCCCAAGCCTCCTGATCCAGCTGTGGGTGGTGCTGCAGGTGGTGGGAGAGGACACTGTGGGCAGCAGCTGAGGAGATGGGGAAATTTCTTTTTCCTGAGGAAAGGGCCAGGTTGAGGAAGCCCTACCAGTCCCATCTCCAGCCACAGCATAAAGGGATGCACAGAGAGACACAATGACTGCCAGGCTTGGGTCACCTGGGGCAAAAGCCAGCAGAGAGGAAAAACAGGCACAGAAAATGAAGCTGCACAACCAACACCTACACAGCATCTGAGGATTTCTCCCACCTTCATAAGCACCTGACCCCAAGGAATGACCCCAAAAAACCCACAGGATGGCTTCTCCCTCCCCAGTCAGCCCCTCCCTGAGCCAGACCTCTGCCCTGCTCCCCCTGCTCCACCTCCAGACTCCCCTGGTGATCCCTTGGCTGGCAGATCTGCTCGGGAAGCATCTGGCACATCTTCGGCATGCAGAGAGAGAGGAGCACAGCACTCACTTCCCTAGGAGACATCGTCCCAGGGAGAGAGTGCTGTACCCACCATGCACGGGCCATCCATCTGTGGAGCTCTACACAGTCACTTGGAGCCATCCCAAGAAAAAACCCCGGGTTGTTCCATGTCCTTGGAAGGCAAGAGTCAAAAAATATGCTTAAATGGCATCAGAAATAAGAACCACAATCTTTCCCAAATCTGTGTTTTGAATCTTGTCTAAAATGTACTGGCACATTTGGTTTTTTCCCTTTAGTTTGCTAAAATATATGTACATTTGAGTTAAGGAAGTCATACAAAACATGGTAGAACTGAAACATTAGAGGATTTTTATTTTTTTCAGTAATAGACATGATTTCTCTTTCAGGAGCTCTTAACTTCAAGTTTTAGCAGAAAAAATCTTGTTTTTTCCCAAATTATTTCCAACGTTCAGGTTTTAACACAAGCTTCTCATTTTCTAAAATATGCTCATAATGTATAACCAGGGGTTAACTAACTCTCCCACCTCCAGTCACAGCACTGCATTTCCAATAATTTATATTTTAAGCATTTTTAGACCTGTATTTTTTTTGTTAAAAAAAAAAGAGAGAGAGAGAAAGCCCCTTTAGATATAGTCCTTCTACTCTATGACCTTCTTCTATATTGTTGCCTGTCTTATTGTGATCCATTACCTCCCTCAACAGGGTAATTACTGAAATAATGTCATATATTGGCAAATGTTTGAAGGATCAAAATGCTTTCTCACCTGAGAGTCTGAAAATCAATATATCACACTGTGCTTGGTTCCTTAGTGGATGGAGCCCAGAACTTCTCAGATGGAACACTAGCTGCAGTCTTACCTGCCTAGGAATTCTGCTGAGCACAAGTAAAACTGGACCCCAAGTTTGGATTTCAAAACTATCAAATTATCACTTATTGATAAGGCAGTGAATTGTCACTCTGCATTTTGCTTAAATCTCTTCGATCCGAGTTGATTTACACAGTTTTTGGCTTAACATCAAGGCAAGAAGGATACAAACAAATAAATGAGCAAAAGAGAAGGGGGTAAAAAATATCCAAGTGACACCAGGATTAGCTGTAGGTTGGCAGCCTAATCCTGCAATAAGTATGAAACAATAAATAGATAGTGGAAGCTCAGGTCCACCAGGTCAATGAAAAGAACTGTAGAATTATCAGCCAAACATTTTGGAGGTACAATACCATTGGTACAACAATTTTATCAGAAATAACTGCACGTGTTTTGTCCAAATTTAGTACAGCTTTTCCTTGTTTTGGTTTAATTTATTCAAAAGAGAACTTCAGCATTAAGGTGAGATTAATATTTCTAGAAAGAATTTTTTTTAAAATATTTTTCCTAGGCTTCATTAGCATGATTACTGACTCAAAATAAAGAACCCGAAAGAAAGCAAAATAATTAACTAGATCTAATATGCATTCAATTCAAACTAGCTTCTATTAGCATTTCTACTAAACAAGGTGTTATTTAGCCTCAGAAAGCAGTATAAAATAAATCAGTGAGCAATACAAAATAGCAAATATGTTTAGGTATGTAAAGCAAGAATTATCTGCTAAGTCATTTGCTCCAGCTTGTTCTATTACAGCATTGCCTTTTCATTTGGAAGTGCTGTGTTCTGTGATAAATATGGATCCAAAGCACTGAAAAGTTTTACTAAACTAAACATATATAGAATTTTTACTTATTTCTTTCTTATTACTTTGTCTGCTTGTGTATCATTATAAAATGAAACAATTAATTACAAACTTATCCCTAAGTAACAGTGGGATTCCCTTCAGCACACGGATTTTGGCAACCTAAACTTTTTCTGGTTTTATATATGGCACAACTGCAAGAACTTTGTACATTAATTACCTTCTATAATGATTTAGTCTGCAGCATTCCAAACTAAAAATCACATTTCCCTGGCAGAAATTACCCTTCTAACCCCATATTCCTCTGGTAAAACTTACAGAAACTGGAAGACCACTCTTACTACAGTCACCACTGTAAAAATATCATGAATTCATGCGCTTTGGATCCTTTTTTTACCTATGGAATTTTCTATATAACTGATCCTTCCACTTCCCTCTTTTCCTACCTTGAGTGTCCATGTATAAATAGTTGCACTATTATTTCCCATTAATTTAATTACTGTGCCTAGTACTGTAAAAATTGCATTTAATTAATCTCACTTATAAAAGAATCATTTCCCTCACAGAGAACAAAAATTCATTTTATTACAACACAAATAATATTTACCTGTTCCTTCTGAAGAAGAGAACAGGTTAAATGGTTTATCCATGAAGTCCAAAGTTTCTCCTTCAGATAAACAAGGGAGAACAATAATTAAAGCCCTGGCCCTAGAAAAGCTGGAAGCAGATGTTCCTTACTTGGACACTTATTCCACACATTCACTGACAAATTCAGAACCACTGATGCAAATTATAGAGGAAAAACAAAGACAAACAAATAAATCCCCACAAAAAGTATTCCAAAGAACTAAGTTTTAAATTGTATTCCTTAGAAATATTAATCTTTGCCTAGAAAAATCAAAATAATGTAATAAAAACATTGCAGAAAAATAAAGAAATAATTCAATGCTATAAAGAAATCAGAGGGGGAAATTCAGCCTGAACATAGAAATTGTTTCAGGATGGCAATAAACTGCAGTGGGTAGCCAACCTGGGACTGATCCTTGCCCAAATATCAGTGATGTGAAGCTGCAAGGAAAAGAGTCTTTTGTTACCTGCAGGTACAATAATAAGAACACGAGTTCACTGGCAGAAGAACACCGCTCCAGGGCAAAACCCACCTCTTATTCTCTAATCACTAACAAAAAGCTGAATTATTACAAACGGAATGATGGTAAATCTGGCAAGTGGATGTACATAATTTACCATCTTCCCCCAGGCAGGGAATTTGCAATATTTCACTTGTTCCCAGAACATGCTGTGGTCTCTTGCTCCACTGCTGCTCCACTGAGCTGATAAAGCACATCAGAAGTAAAGGGACAGAGTTCAGCAATCCTGAGGACCCCCCGACATCATTATTTATTTTAAAGACTGAACGCAGCACGAACAAAGATGCTGTAATGGCATTTTCAAGAAAGAACTCACTGAAAGAACCTTCTGCCATCAGATCTCAGTGAAGGATGGGATGGGATTTCACTCCCAAGGAAAGGCTGTGCCACTATGCCACCAGCAGGGATTCACTGGAAAAGCAAGGAAGAAAAGCAGGAGGAAGGGAGGTGTTACAAACACAGTGCTTCAGATACCACCGATTGAGGAGATTGTGCTTCTCCTTGTTCATTCTTTTCAGCAACTACATAATGGCTCTTCTACAAAGCTCTGACATTTTCCAGATGAGGCCCTGGCTGAGCAGGGATGTTGGATTGGCAGCCTCATGTCGGAACTGCAACAGGTGCAAACCACCCTGTGATGACATCCAAGACACCGGACTCAAATGGAAGCAGACGAATTGCAATGCATGAACTCCCAGGTCTCCTCTTCAACAATCCGTGCCACAGAGGCTACTTAACCCCCACGGCAAGAAAACCCTCCACAACAACCTCTTCTGGCTGTTCTGACAAGACAGTGGCTGCTCTTGGCATTTTCTGCTGCCAGTGGCCAGCAAAGGGGTTTCTGTATGGAGTTCTCCGCAGGTTCTGTCTCGAAGATGATCTTGGTACCCACCCGGCTTCCTCCACCAGTAAATGCTGGTCAGGTCAAGCACAGACAGACAGCAAAAAGAACAAATTCACCTACACATAAGATAAGGAGAAAGCAGCGATCAGGACTGGATCCATCAAATATCTACATAAAGAACAGGGAGCTGGAGGGACTCAGCCTGGAGAAAAGGAGGCTTGAGGGAGACCTTCTCACTCTCTGCAACCCCCTGGAATGAGGCTGGAGCCAGGTGGGGGTCAGGCTCTGCTCCCAGGGAACAAGTGACAGGAAGAGATTAAATGACCTCAGGCTGTGCCAGGGGAGGTTCAGATTCGACATCAGGAGGAATTTCTCCACTGAAAGGTTTGTCAGGCATTGGAAGGGGCTGCCCTGGGAGGTGGTAGAGTCACCATCCCTGGAGGTGTTCAGGGAATGACTGGATGTGGCACTCAGTGCTCTGGGCTGGGTGGCAAGGTGGCACATGAGGGTAAGAGTATGACTGAGTTACATCCACGCAAGAATTAATGGGAATGGGTAAGGGCAAAGTGTTCAGAAGGTTCATTAAAAGTAGCAAAGCAACAAAACCAACAGAACACTAACAGAATCCATGAATTCCCACATTGAATTGTGCCCATTTCCTACATTATCTCTCTTCTATACAGGAAGAGGATGCCATGGCTGAACAGGTGCAAAGGAAAGCCATGGAACTGGAAAATGCCATGTTGTCTTTGCTTGTGATAACATGGATAAGGGGCAGCAGATGACACAAAGAATGACTGATGAGTATTAGTGATGCAGAGAACTACTGAGGGATAAGGAATAGAGGACATCATTCTTACAAAATGAGTTAAGCAAGAGCCCTCTTTTAATTCCAATAATATTCAAAGACATTCCCTTGCTCAGCAGAAAGGGGATTACTATAAATAGTAAACATATGATCTTCCACGTGATCATTCAAACTATAATGAAAGTACTTTGAAAGAGCACAAGCAGTGAAATGTATTCGGATGAGTTTAAGCTGTTTTTATTCCAGACTGCAGCTAGGTAATCAGAAGTCCATGTACATTTAAAGCAGTAACATTTTAATGGCAGAATTCCCACTGACTTCAGCAGCGAATGGATTACGTTTCTGTGTGAAATGCATATCTACCAAAGCAAAGGCTGTCCACTGTCCTTCTGTTGAGTGAACTGAATCAAGTCCTCGATGTGACAGTCATTTATGACTTCCAAAATATTAAAATTTGACATGACTTACTTGGTCTGTGACAAGGCTTATTTGATGATTATGCTTATCTCTCCCTTCTTTCCTTTTTTCTTCTTTTGAAGAGCTGTGCACAGCTGGTGGAAAGGAGCTTTTAAAAAATGTTTCCTGTGAACAAAACCTAAATCACCATTGCCACAAAAATGGTCAGTGATTGTCATTTAAAAGGCTTAGCTGATTTTAAAAAATAAACCTTTTCTTTTATTACTATGAAAATTAATGTGTTACTTAGCTTGTAGAATTATAGAAATGTACTAAAAATACTTTGCATTTCATTTGATTTGGGTGTAATTCCTAATGTAAAGACAATGCTGCCTTCTATAGTACTGATTTATTGTAAGGGTGGGCAGGCCCTGGCACAGGTTGGGCAGAGAAGCTGTGGCTGCCCCATCCCTGGGAGTGTCCAAGGCCAGGTTGGATGGGGCTCTGAGTGACCCGGGCTGGTGGAAGGTGTCCCTGCCCATGGCAGGGGATTGGAACTGGATGATCTCTAAAGTCCCTTCCAACCCAAACTATTCTGTGATTTTTTGATGATTCTTTGATTACACCCTGAACTCCCTAGCCCTAAGTGCTTTACTTTGTGAGCAAAATAGTAATTAATTTTTCTGCTACAGAAGTATTAGCTCTGCTGTGTCTAAAGGTCACAGGTTTTGTGTCTCTGTGTGCAAAGCAAAACTAAAAAGTCAGAACTCTTTAAAGGAGAAACACCATTTTACATCTTTAATGACTTTTGACTAAAAAAGTGAGGTGCGAAGGTGAAGGCAAGGGAATGAAAAGTGTCAAGTTTGGGACAGTAAAAGGAGGATCTGTTTTCGAAGAACAAGCAAGAACACCCCAGGGTTGACAACTCAGGGCCCAGCAGCTGCAGAAGCAGCAAAATTACTAACAAGTTGGTGTTCATTCTGTCCATCTGTGGATATATGTTAAAAAAGTTAGATTTGACAGTTCTGGTTATATTTTACCTAAGACCGACTTTGCATACAATTGTGAACCTACCAGGCAATGCTAGTATTGGCATTATTACATAAACAGCCTATTTTCCTCTAAAAATAAGCAGAGATGATTATGCTGACTTGCTTTTTTGACCTTAAAATGCAAGGAAAAATTGAAAAGAATTTAAGTAGGAACACTCACTTTGCCACCTCTCTTCCTTATTTTCTAACATTTTCTTTTTATTTACACTTGCAGGTCATATGGAAAACAAACTGAGAATGACATCTGGAGAAGCAAAAACTGCCACTGAAAAGACTGTGTATGATTTTTAAAAAGGTCCCTATAAAACAGATACAAGGAAAATATTTTACACATGTTGTTATAAATACTCTGTAGAATGACTCGAAACAGAATAACATGGTGCAAATGCCTGAGGAATATATTTAAAGATGCTCTCATTTGAATACTTGGCTGCAAGATAACATATGCACCAAGAAGGATATGGGAAAATACAGCAGGTGTAGCCCACACACAAATATTTTCACACAGAGGAATAACAACACAGGGAATATTTCAAGTAAATATTTTAAACACAAACATGTCTAAAGAAAATAATCCAAAGCATGTTATTCCATTTGTATCTTTCTAAACCTCTGGAGATTTTCTGTCTTCCTTTGAAGTCTCAGAAGTTGGCCACTAAATGCTGTATTTGCTAGACAGTTGTATGATACCTTTAAGTGTTGTACCATAAAATTACCTGAATTTGGGTCTTCTGTGGTCACTTTCCAGGGCATATGAAATCAGATGCCACAAGGTTGTAGTATTTGTCTCTCTCAAGCCTTCACTGTAACTACCACAGAGCTTCTGTGTAATACTTGGAAATGTGCCTGCACCAATAAAGAAAGGACTTTATTTCCAGGAATTAGATATTTGCAGTCTCAGAGAACCAGCATTAAGATCCCAAGGCTAGCAAATCCTTGGAGAACAGGTAGTGGTAAGATGTGCACGTAATGTCATTTAAGACACTGCTTAAGTATCCACCATCCCAAACTATAGAAAGGAAAAAAAACGTGAGGAGAATAAACTTGGCAAGCCACAAATTTCCCTACTGGTCTGAAATCATGAACAGGGACCACACAGGAGGTGACAAGTAGGTCAGATTACATAAAATAATGCATTTAAAAAAAAAAAAAAAAGCAAGCATTGACAAGCAAGAAAAGCTAATGCAACTGGAACTAGAACAGTCCCAAAGCATTCCATAATATTACTGCTTGGAAGACAAAGCCTAGGAAGAGCTGATGATCTGTTCAGTGACATGGGGGAAACATCAATAGGAAAAGAAATCTGTGCCTTTGCTAGGAAGATTAGCAGGAACCACACAATTAACACATTATCAGCAACAAAAGGATAAGAACTCAGGTCGGAGCAGAGAAAGAAGAGGTTACAAAGGATTTAGGCTGGATTTTTTAATGTTACCTGCAGGCTCCAGCAAGTCTAGGTGGGTTGGTAGATGTCATGGAGAACTCGAGAAAGATGGAAACGACTGTAAAAAATAGAGGAAATACAAAAGGAACAAGGAAGAATATGGGAAATATTTTTAGTGAGCCTGATTTCAACACAAGAACAATACTTAGTAGTCACATAGCACTTAAAGAAGAAAAGAATAATAGGTGCTATAGATTTCCAATGGCAAATTATGTCAAATCAGATTTTCTCTTCTATAGAGTGAGAGGCACTGTTAAAAACAGAGGAACTGAAGATGGCATACAGTCTATGCTTTAAAAGGCTTTGATATTATCTCACATGATTATTCTCACAAATAAGTTGAGGCAAGAATATTATCAAATTAAGGCAAACCTGTCAGAAGATCACAATACTTACTTGCAATTCAATGCTAACCTGGGAAATTATATTATTATGTGTTACCCCAGATGAGAGGATTCCACAGATCCATTAAGGATTTGGATGATGGGACACAGCATACTCCTTAAAATTGTAGCTGACCTCCAGGTGGGAAGGCTGCAAGCAATGCAGGGGATGGGGCAGGAACTCAGAACATTCCTGTTAAATTGAAACACAGGGCTCCTACTTAAGTCAGTGAAAATGATATCTCTCAAATTAAAAATGCTTGCACGGATATTTAGTATGGACTTACTAGCCTAATGCCAGATATGGCCTTGAGAGTCTTTTATATAAATGAACATTATTAATTTTCCAAACTCAAGAATTTAAAATGGTAAAATGCCACAGCAAAGCTTTCTTTTCCACTGATGTATCATGACAGGCTTTTTTATTACTTAGATTCCTTTTATTTTTGCATGAAGAGCCTCTGGTTTCTTCAGTGAATTTGAAGGATGAATGAGAAAACTCAAGACCTTTTTTGCACCTCCATTACCTAGGTCTGGTCTTACAAGCTGCCATGCCATGCCACACTGTTCAAATTCTGCCAAGCCAAGAAAACCATTCATTTCTTTGTTCATTTTTCTATGACACTCATCATTCTGATATCTATAGGCTAGATTCATTTAGATAGTGGGAATATTCATCCTGTCACCAACTTCTAACACGTTGAAGCTAGTTCATCTAGGCTTCCCTTTTTCCCTGCAAGGAAGAACAGACATTTCTAGAAGGTGATTTCTTTGACCTGTTCTATAAATCTGTATTAGGATGGTGCATAAAGGTCTACTGACAACCAACAGCATCTAATGCAACAAGCTCAATAATATCTATATCAGACTATGAAATCCAGGGAAAATAATCTGGGTTTATTGTACAATAGTATCTATCATCAGAGAGAAAAACAACACCACGTAAAGGAGACCACCAGGGATCTCTGAAGACCCCCGAGAGACACAAAGGCAAAACCAAGCCCATATGTGGAAGATCTGAGAACGTTCTGTGTAACTCGTATTGATATCTTTGGATAATAAACGTGTACCAGCTCCAGCCAGACATGCACATGATGCAGGATTGTCCCCCCTGCACCTGGCACAGGGATAAAGGGACGGGGCCTTTTTAATACTTCATTCAGCTTTATCCCCGAATTTCGGTGACAGAACCACGAAGTCACCAATGGGCACCACAAGGGGCAGCCACGGAAAAGCCCCTGCGGTGATTCCAGGGGCTGTCGGTGCACAAAGGCGACCCCGAGGAACCAGCTCTGCCGGGAAGGAGTGCTGGGATGTGCTGGGAAGAGCTGCTGGCCATGGGGACACCAGCACCAGCACCAGAACCAGCACCAGCACCAACAGGAGCACCAGCACCAGCATCCATATCAGCATCAGAACCACAACCACAATCAGCACCAGAACCAGAAAAAGCACCAGAACCAGAACCAGCACCAGCATCACCATCAACACCAGCAACCCCAGTGGGTCCCAGGACCGAGGGCACAGCGCCGGGATGGACAGGGATGGGATGGGATAGGATGG
>VWZF01003781.1:8726-20727 GCA_013396755.1 Sclerurus mexicanus
ACACACACATGGCCTTGCCTGGGGCTGGCACACAGGGAGCTGGCACTGCTTTGTGGGAGCAGGAACAGGAGCCTCAGGACCAGGCAGCTGCTGGATGGCACAGTATGACCCACTGCCCCAGCAGCAGCACTGGGCCCTGCCCCAGGCATTCGGACAGGGGCTGGACCCTGCATGCAGGGGCAGAACCCCCTCTGATGTGGCCTTTCTGCCCCAGCCCTTGTCCAGCCCAGCCTCTCCCTGTGTGTGCACTCACCTGCTGGGGCCCTTGAGAGCTCCCCATGGGAACACCTCCTCTCCATCCTCTCCATTCTGCAACGGCTCCTGGCACTCAAAGAACAAAAGCCCCCCACCCCTGGAGTGCAGCCCCACCTGTGTGCAATGGGCCCTCAGGGCTTCCTTTTACAAAGCACACCCTTCAAAACCTTGGTAGATAGAAAATTGGGGGACATAAGTCATGCATGCTTTTAGAAAATAGGTACAAAGCTTTTCTTACCTGTTGTGGTAGGGTCATTTTTATTCTTAATGTTTAGAGTTATCTGTTTGCAGGCAGGATGTCCAATAGGCTACTCTTGTGTTACATTTGGAGGGAGAAATATTGCTCAAAGAAATCCAGACAGCATGCATGATGCAGAGAAAGCTGTCAAGTCACCCACTCTTACAACCTGCACTGATTTGCACTGTGAAACAAAGATTTGACTCAACACCAAAATTTTATCAGTGTTGAGAATAGGCATATTTTATTGACAGTACTGGGGTGCACTCGGGATAAACCCATCCCTAAGTGCTCCAACGAAATCACAAAAGCAAAAACCTTTTATTTCCAAAAGTTATTACACATTCATGTTCAATATCACCCATTCCATGCCCCTGCCTATCTAGCGCTGCTGAAATTATTTCATGGTATTTGCTGCCATCGAGTGTCCTTTTATTACAATTGCATTCTGCTAGAAACACTCAGCTTTTCTTTTCAGTCCATAAATTAGTGTCTTTTACTGCTTGCATCTTTTTGCTTTGGATGACATGTTGCACAACCTTGAATGCTTCATGCTTCTTAGTTCCTTTTTAATTTTGAAGATACATTTTATCCATTTGCAAAAGTGAAGCTCTTTTCCCAGTCGGTCTTCACTTGCAAAAGCTATATCCCTTATTTGAAAGTTAGAAAATTCTCAGCAAGCTAAGCAAAAATGGAAGGTTCATATTACATTAGAATTATACGTGACTTTGGCCTGAAGTAATTCTACATTACTTCTTTAGTAACTCTTTTCTATTTAAGTGTTATAACTCTTTTCTATTTAAGTGTTAGTTTACTAAAATATTAGCATTAAAATCTTATAGAAAAAACTTACCCATACTAATAAATCCAGGCTTAATTTGGAATGTACAGGACTTAACAGAAAATATTTAGCAGCTCATTTTCAATTGTCCCATTTCCAAGTCTTGAAACTGGCTCTTCTGTTCTTTGTTCTTCGATGGCTCCTTTCACAGTCTTGGAGGCCAGTTTCTGACAGGTTATTCCTTTTAAGCAATACAAAAAAGGAAACATACATCTCTTCCATCTATTAACTATGTATCCTATCTTAAAGGCCATAGGATTCTCAGACAAGCTACTCAAGCAAGCAAAACTCTTTAAAAGTATTATTCTCAGGTAAATTTTCTCAGGTAAACTAAGCAAAATTATTTGACAGTATTAGCAACCTTCATTCAACTGCCCTTTCTCACACATCTTTTGTGAAGACAAAGATGTCAGGGTTTAGTTTCTAAATCAAGAACCCTTGACAAGATCCCTTTAGGAACTGACAGCAAGATTGATATTGCGATCGGCTCGAGGTTATTTAGAGTCACCAAAGCTGCCTGGTGGGGCCGGCTTGTTTTTTGTCTAATAAATGCACACATTTTGTCTAATAAATGACCACAGTTATCCATGGAGCAGGAGAGGAGCGACCAAAGGAATCATAACTGATTTAATGAGCCATTTTCAGTTTCACTGTACCTGCCCATGTGTAGACATGCATGGCTTAAGCTTTTAGAGAATCATATGCTTCTGGCAGGATCCAACCACCTGAATGGCATCACTGCCGCACTGCACATGGACACCTGGCCCACTGGCACTGCCCTGCCAATCCTGACTGCCCCAGCTCTTTTGCTGTTCCAACCCATGAGAGCGGCATCGTGGACGAGAGAGTAGCAGCATGGCAGTGATGGGCACTGGTGGCGGCAAACACAGCTGCAGGGGCGTGCCAGGGCAAGGAAGGTGCAATGTGCATGCTGAGCCCCGCTCCCCTGACAGGGACAGAGGAGCCCATGGCAGTGGCCGACCCCAATAGCTGGCCCTTCTCGTGCTGCCACGAGAAAGGAGCTGGGACTGTTGAGCACCTTCAATTATCACATTCAAGGTTCACCTTTTCTTCCTTTTCTGTTGCTTGTGTGTGGCACACAGATGCCATGGTTCAGCTGAGACTGACACATCCCCAAGGCCAGCCTGACTTGCCAGCTGGTTGTGCACAACTGGACACCGGTTTGGTGGTTGTCTCAGTTTAAAAAGAAAACACGATGTCTACCAAAGAAAGTGAGGAATCCTGCTGGACTAGGAAGGGGGCCTTTCTCTCCTCAAACCACTACAACCTTTGAAATGAAGAGACTTTTCAGAAAATGTAGAGAAGAGACTAACAGGTTTTTACTACAAATATATATATAACCAAAGACAGAACAGAACAAACAGCAACACCGTAACCAAAACTCTCAAACAAATCAGGTTCTATCTTTGCCCCTGAGGTGTGGTTATATTTACAAAAAGCGGGGGGCGCTGTCGCCCCTCCGGGGGAGGGGAGGGTGTGCGGTCGGGTTCTGTCGAGGCAAAGATGTGGAAAGAGGTGCTGGTTCCAGAGATCACATGGGAATGGGAACGGGAGTGGGAATGGGAATGGCGGCCACAGGGACCAGCTGGAGCCTTTTCCGGGCCAGTGCAAGGACCCTCTCACCGTCTTTTGCGCGAAAGCATTGGGAGTTAGCAACATCTCTGCAGATGGTGCCAGACCCTCAACGGGTCTGTAACGAATCCAGCAGTGGTGATTGCCCTCTCAGGAGAACTGCACAGAACGCATGGAGTCAGGGTGGACGAGCCAGGACACACCTCTCAGTGCTGCGATGAGCCCAGCAAGCAGCAGCTGAGCACCCAAGCAGGTGGAGAACAAAGGTGTAGCGGCAAAAAATGAACACCAGGAAACCTCTCTCTCACTACCTCCCAAGCCAGAGAAAGAGTGAAGTCCTCCTCTCCTCCAAAAAGAAAACACGTCCCCCAATCCTCTTCCCAGCCTCACGTTGGAACGCAAAGCTATGAGCTACCCTTTTGTTTAGGCTTTAGACAGTTAGCTGGCTCCGGAGCAGGTAGTGAGAGAGCTGGGCTTCAACAAACCATCTCGTTGTGACTCCCAATCCCGGAACCGCTCTGTTGGCAAGGGATAAAAAAATTCCATGAAAGATTCTGAAACTATAACAGAGGGGTGAGGGCGCAGGGCACGGCTCAAAAGGGAGGCAACTCCTTTTCTCATCACACGCTCCTGCGGCTTCCTACCGTGCCGCATGAAAGCACTGGATGTGCTACAGCGACCTGACGAGGGAGGTGCAACCTGACGACCGAGGTCCCTCGGCTAGCGCGGCTTGCTTGACAGCGGGAGGCAGTGCAGGGAGAGCACTGTGCACTGCATTCAGCCCGGGGCTTTCATTCTCTCGTTGTCTTGTTGTCTTGAGCTGCACTGCTGCTGGGACACTGCTCATGGGCAGCACTCGTGAATGCAACCCAGACTCAGGCCAGCATTGGTACTTCGAGTGCTCAAAAGACACCTGAGGGCTCATGGGGCCACGAGGCTGTCACACAGCCCGGGACAGTAAAAAGCCCTCCTAGCAGTGGGAGGGGTCTGCAATGGTGTGGTGGTTTGACCCTGGATAAATGCCTGGTGTCCAGCAAAACTGTATCAAGGCCTTTCTTCCCCTCCTTTTTGCCTTCCAGAGCGGAGATAAAAAAACCAGCTAGGAATTTACGGCTAGAGATAACAACCAAAAGAGGAGCTTTGATTAATACCACAGGCATAGCAGATCTTAAAATAATGCTTGAATTTATTACTAACAAAGTAAAAACTAAAAATAAGAAATAGAAACAGGTTAGAAACACCTTTTCACCACCACCCCTTGGTCTGTCATTGCCCCGCTCCTTACCCTGATGGTGTAGGGGACAGGGAGTGGAAGGTTTATAGTCAGTTGTCGTTCGGTCAGCCATTCGCAGATGTAAATCCAGGACTTAAGCAGCAGTTCTTTCAAATATACTGTCTCAGGGGCTTTCCTGTGGGCTGCAAAGGGGACATCTTGCTTCACCACAGTCATCACCACAGTCACAGGGGAATCATAACTCTGAGTCCTTTCCCTGTGCTCTGTGGGTTCACCCCCATGAGAGAGATCCTCTGATCTCTCATGGGTCACTTCATGGGGTGCAGTTTCTTATGAAAAGCTGGCTGTACCTGCTTAGCGTGGGCTTCTCCCTCCGTGGGTCTCGGCTGCAAATCTTTGCTGGACTCTACTCCACCTTGGGGGTCTCCCATGAGGTAACAGCTTCTTTCATGCATCCCCCTGCTCCAGCACGGGGAGTCTTCAGACCCCAATGGATCCCATGGGCTTCAAGGGGACAGCTTGTAGTCACCATGGTCATCACCATGTAGTCAGGGAATAATAGCTTTAAGTCCTCTCCCTGATCCGTGGGGTCCCTCTCCCTGTTTCTCCCTCCTGCACTGACCTTGATATCTGTGTTGTGATGCTGTTAATCCATGGCTGCCAATTTCCAACTGCACAACAACTTCTTAAATATGTTTTCACGCAGGGGCATAACTTAATGGTTCAAAAGCAGGAAGATTTCCTCGGAGCTGGCCCTCATTGGCTCTGCTCTATAGGATGGAGAGAAAATTCCAGAGGCTGCCAACAGAAGCCACTCTTCCTCTTAAATAAAAAAACCCAATCAGAGAAACCCATGACAAATGGGAAGTGAATTGGAAAGAAGACCACCCTGCCTGAACACTCTCCCCCACTGTGGCCCCTCCGGGAATGAGAAGGGCAGGGGAGAGCTGGCCCACTGGGGGCCCTGTCCAAGGTGACCTGAAAAGCCTCATCAATCACAACAAAGGAAAGATGATGGCCCCACGGTCCTGGGACAAGAATGACATGCCTGAGACTGCCAACGCTGGCAGCCATGGAACTTTCATCGCTCAAAGTGGAGGAGCGAGAGAGCGATTGAGCAAGAGATGCCACTGGCTGCCCAGCTCTGGACACCAACACTTCCCTCATGGGTGAGACCACACAGGGTCACTTTTGCCACTGAGGCAAAAGCCGTACCAGGCCTTAACCCCCCTCGGCAGTACCCTCCAGCGTGCCAAGGTGCCACCAATCATGCCACAGGCCACAGGCTTTAGTCTGCTTTGCAGCGATCAGCTTCCCCTGAAATGCCGGGAGATGGCAAATGGGAAAAAAAGCACATATGCCTCTCACTGACCCGGCTAGCCACAGCTGCCCAGGCCTGGGGTGGGGCTTGCACCCCTCACTCCTCCTTCTTTCAACGCCTGCGATCACAGCTGCCGTCCACCACCAGGCCAGTGTTGTTTCCCTTCTTCGTGGTTTGGGTGCTGCCAGCTTAGGGCAGGACAAAAAAAGTGAGCTGGGAGAGTGCCCCCACTTTGCCCACAACCTGGCAGCTACTAAGCAGAACTTCTCAGAAGCCAGCCCTCTGGCAACCATGCCAGTGGGGCAGATAGGACACCATAGGCCGCTCCGCTGAGTGGCTCTTGCACTGGCCAAAGAGGAAACAGGGGCAGGGCACTGCCACCTCACCCGCGACAAGATCCCCAGGGCTCTCTGTGTCAGGTTCTTGGTCTGCATGCACAGCCATCAGCCACCTTGGCTGACTGGCTCTGCTTAATTTGTCCCACTTTGCAGGTCCCCAGGTCAAGACCAAGGATAAAATCGGATGAGGGATGGAGTGCTGCCACCTCGCCCTCGAGCAGGCAATCTCATCTCTGAGCCCCTCTGGCAATTGGGCAAGCCAAGGCAAGGCTGCATACCCACTGGCCATACTGGCAAGTAACAGATTTTGGGGGAATAGAGCTCCCTTTATTTTCCTCAGGCTTCCTGGAGCATGGAGGGGATTGCGAAATTCCCACGTGGTCAGGGGTAAAGACAGGCAGCACTCCAGGGTAATGAGGTCGTAGAAAAAAGCCTTTAATTACGTTACTCAAAGGTATATAAGCTCTTCTGGCAAGGTCTGGGAGGTAGGAATGTGACTGGGTAAGGGTTCAGGGGGAGTGGTGTGGTTTGGGGGACACAGGGGGAGCAGGAGGACCAAAACCCAGTGGAAGCCCAGGAATGGGGAGTGACATCCAATAAGGTCGAGGACAGGGAGCCACCACCTCAGCCTAGGCCATCCTTGATGTTCTCAGGAGGCAGCCAGGCAGAGCATCTGCAGGCTCCATGAGTGCCCAGCTGCTAGCTGTCTGCCAGCAGGCTGCCAGGCCCTTGGACCAACTGGCAGTCACCCAAAACCTCGCCCACTTCAAGGCCCCCAGTTTTAGGTCAACGAGAAAATGGATGAGGTGCTGCCACCTTGTTGCCATCGACATCCCTGGGCTTTCAGGGAACTGGCAGCCGCCACTGGCTTGGACTAGATGCTGGCAGACATCTCTGCCCCAGATTGGTCACAGTCCCCTTCACGGTGTTTCTTGGCTTTCATCTTCCCCATCGTCAGATGGCACCAGTACCTGGACGAAGCCTTATGACTTCCAGGAATCGATGCTTGGGGTGCTGGCAACTGCACACACAACCCGCTGCACTTAGTTGTCATCGAAAACCAATGGTCCTGTAGACTGCTGAACTGCTGAACTGCTACTGTTGAACTGCTACTGCTGAACTACTCTTCCCATAGTACAGACAGAGGTGTCCTGGCCCCTCAATGCCTCCAAGAGAGCCAAATGGTCTTCACCAGGGAGGTGCACCAGAGCACACTGTTTTTTTCTATGACATAACTGAAGGCAGCGAAAAACAGCAACCTCTTGGAGAACTTCCAGGGCTAGCAGGGTGAAGAGGTTTACCCCAACAACCCGGAAATCCGTCCAAGTCCTGCCAGAGCTGGATAGACCTGGTTGCCCTTTGCTGAGATGCTGTGGTGGCAACAACCAGACAGAACAACCAACAACCCAGAAATCCGTCCAAGTCCTGCCAGAGCCCGACAGACCTGGTTGCCCTTTGCCGAGATGCTGTGGTGGCACCATGCTCCCATCTCTGCAGATAGTGAGGAGCAGCGGCCAGTCTTGGAGCCAGCTGGACCAGATGACTGAAAGGAGCCAGGTAGACCTGATAGCCAAAGGTGTCTCGTAGATCTGATAGCCATGCAGAGCCAAGTAGGCCTGACAGCCGCTTCACAATCTGGAGCAGGGTAGACCTGGCAACCCCATCCCATTCCAGAGCTGAATTTCAATATAGATAAAAATTATCTACAAAAATATTTTTTAAAAAAATCTGAATTTTCTTTTTATGGGAAAGAAATCTCTTGGAAATAAACATTTTGTAGAAGTTTCTTTTTTTACCTTTGGGCCCACAACACCCTTGTTGTTCTCATGGCGAACCCTTTCCCCGCCCCTGCACACCCACTCATTATCTCAAACTCCCCATCAGATCCCAGAGTCATCACCACAAAACTGGCTGTGGGGGGGATCTGGTAGAGGTGGCAGACTCTGGTGGTCCTGGGTGCTTGCTGGCTTTTGGCTTTGGATTTGCAGTGTGACGTGAGGTATTTTTTTCTGGTTAGTGGGTGGGGGGGGGATTGGGCAGATGCAGCAGAGCTGTGCATGAAGTGATTAGCCTCTTGTAGACCTGGCAACCTCACTCTTATGGACACTAAGAGGACCCCAGAACTGGAGGCAGCACTGCAGGTGGGATCTCACCTGAGCAGAGCAGAGGGGCAGAACACCCCACCTGCTGACCATGCTGTGGGATGAGCCTAGGACACGGGGTTTCCGGACTATGAGCTCACACTGGTGGGTCACATCCCACTCTCCATGCACGAGTATCCCCGTATCCTTCTATGCAGTGCTGCTCTCAATCACTTCACCCCCAGCCTGTATTGATATTTTGTGGGTGTTTTACATACACTGGCTCCTTCTATGCCCTTTCCCATCCCTCCCAGAGCACAGTGAAGTACCTGGTGTCCAGGCTGATTGTCCATGGTCCTCTCCTGCCCCGACTCCAACCTCTGCTCCTTGGAAAATATGTTTGCAGAATCCCAGTCAGACCCTATTTCCCACTGTGCCCCCAAAACATGAGAGCCCCAGACACTGCCCCATGTGTCCCTCACATCTCCCAGCCTCCAGGAGGGACACTGCAGAGTGCCCCAACCTGCCCTACTGGGGAGCACAAGGTGGGGGTGAAGGGACTGTCCTGTGCAGAGACCCTGAGGAGCCCCCTATGCTGCTCTGCTCATGGCAGGGGTGCAGCCAGAGAGGTGCCAGATGTGCAGTGGCTGAAGAGGGGATGGGACAGGGACACAGAAACACACATGGACACGGGAACACACACAGACACAGAAACAAACACAAGCAAGGACATGAAGAGTGGCTTTGCTGAAGAGGTTTACTGATCACTAAGGGGAAATGGTCCAGAGCTCCTAGGGAATTAAGGGTGTCCTCCAGGGGTGATCATCTCCTCATGCCACTGGAGTGGGACAGGTCATGGGAGTCACCACCAGTTCCAGTCCTGAAAGACACCCCAAAACATGACCCCTGATGTCGATTCAGACATAAGAGTGGCCTGGACCCAACCCACTTTCCGTGCAGGCACTGCTCACCTTAGGCATGCAGGGATGCAGCCACACATTTGTTACGCACAAGATCCACCACTTTCTCAACCACAGGGGGTTGAGGAGAAAGCCGGGCTTAGAGACACACAGGAGTACTGTCTTAGTTCAAGGGAGAGCTAAGATATCTATGTTGGCTGAGAGAGAAAAAAGGAAAGGCCTTTGTGGTGGTTTAGTTTTCTTGGTTTTGGTCTGGGCCTTCCCTAGTAACCAGGTTATAACTAAGGAAGTATTCCACACCATTCCTTCACGTAATCAGGGGTATATANATATATATAAATGTCCAGAAAAGAACCAAACAAAACAGTTTGCAACAAACCCTTTGAACAAAGAAAAACCCAAAGATTAATGTCCTCTGCTATCCTAAAAAAGGATGCAATTATATTTATCGACGGTAGGTGATGACGTGCCTTGGGCTACCCAAAAAATGGCTGCAGTTATATTTACAGACAGCAGGTGGCAATGTCGCGCCTCAGGTGGCAATGTTGGCCCCTCTCTCAGGTGAGATGGTGAGCACAGCCACCGGGTCGGTTCCTATTTGATCGATGGCGAAAAGGCAGAAACCCCATCTCTGTAGCGCAGAAAGCAGGTGTGTTCTCTTCCTCATGGCAGCTCCTGCAGTGCGTGCGGCTCCCACAGGTGAACAGTCGAGTCCAGAGATAGAGACACAGTCCCAGTTCTTCCATGATGCCAGACCCAGTGTGTTCCCATGCTAGCTCCCTCCGCCGACACCCTGAGCCTGTGCAAAAAACACAGAACCCCCCAGCAGCTCCTCCCAGCCGAGCCGTCTTCCCTCTCCCTCTTTCAACCTTCGAGACCAGAACAAAAGGCTCTGGTCTGAGTCATTACATCGGGATATGAATATGCATTTTGGTAACCATCTTCACAGTTTAGGCGTCGGCTCCAAGCCTTTTGGGAGGAATTCCAACGAGATACTGAAACTATAACAGGTGCACTGGGAGGCACAGAAAAGCAATGGGCTCCTTGGGGAAGGTGCCTCTGGGCAGAAATGGGCGACAAGGGGCTTTGTGTGGTCCCACCCAGGAGCAGTGGGAAGTCCTGGAAAAGAGGCATAACCAGGGGAAGGGCTGATTCTTGGGCATCTGAGGGGATTATGGGGTGCAAGGGATGGAAATGCAATGGGGGCCTAGGGGAAGGAGGTTCCTGGGAGAATTTTAGGAGGCAAGGGTATTCTCTGGGGTGGCAGTACGGGTGCACTGGGTTGTACTGGGGCAGACTGGGATGCCCTGAATGTTGTGGCCATGTGAGGGGAGGGTCTGAGTCTGGCAGAACTCCCGATAGTCACTTGAGCTGTCTTCAGTGTTCTGACATTTCCTAAACCAATCTGGAGAGAGACAAGGAACCATTGTTTGTCACTGGGATATCCCCGGTCCCAGCAAGGGATAGGGAGACTAAAGTGTCCCCTCACTTCCCAGAGTAGATGCCCTCCAATCCCACCACCCCACATACCTCATGATCATTTTCAGTTCCTGCCAAGAGTGCCTGGGGAAGGAGAGTGAAGGGTTGGTCAGGATTGGCCCTTGTGGGGTTGTGGTAGGGACTCAGGTGTCCCCAGCCCCCCCAGCTCGTGGTTGCCTGTGGTCGGAGTGAGAAAATTCCTTCTGCTCACTCCAGTCCCACTCCCCCCAGTTTCCTGCAGGGACCAGGGTGGGGATGGAGACAAAGAGAGCAAGGGGGAATTCAAGGCCTCCAAGGATGATGGGGGTGAGGGAGCGAGGGGAACTGGGAAGCACAAGGGACAGGTATGAGGCTGTTGAAGGGGCACTGTGTGGGATGAAGAAGGGAAAGGAATTCAAGTGTAGAGGTATGGGGACTTTGCAAGGGACAGAGCTTGGAGGAGACAGAAGAAGGATGATGGATGAGGACAAAAATGAGGAGAGGGGAGAGAGTTGGGAGTGGGGAGTGAGTCAAGGAATGCACCAGTGTATTGGCCTGGGTGAAAGGCAAAGGAATGAGGGAAAGATGGAAAGGAAGGTTTTGAGAATGATCAACAGGAGTGTGTTTGGGGAGCCTGGAGAGGACACAGAGCAGAACTTGGAATGGAGATGTGTGAGAGAACCAAAAGGATTGGATGAGAGATCTGAAAGGATGGAATATGTGAGTGCCAGGAAAGGAAATCGGTAGGAGTCCTCCAGGCAGGTTATGGTGGACCTGCCCTTGTGAGTATCCTTCCAGTCATGTTCCCTGATGGCTCTGGGATTATATGCAAATGGATTTTGAACTCGCCTCCTTCTTCTCAAAGACTTAGATTCTGAACACGCCTGAAGAGAAAGAGAAGATTGAGAGCATAAATAATTTAAGAAAATAAAATGAGGTCACATTGATGAAAGCTTATTTAAACTCACATTAAAATGTGAGATAATAATCCAGAAAACCAAGGTCAATACCTGATCAAACATAAGTATTGCAGAAATAGGCAAAAATTTTTTATGCCTGTCGTCATCATGACGACGTTGCGCAACAGAACTCTGGGTCAATTAGAAAATTAAGAGAAGAAAATAATCAAATTTGAAATAACATTTTCACACTTTTGGGGAAAGTTGCATTATTTGGGAAAAGCACACTGGAAAACAAATTTTGAAAGAAAAAATATCAGAGCTCGGCTCTTAAAAACAAAGGATTATATAGGATTTGTTACTTATAGTTTTGTAAGTTTTTTTCTTTTTTTCTTAGAATTATATCAGCTGCATTTTTAATGGTAAAAAAAAAGCCGTTATATACACTGCACAGTAGTAACAAAAGTGTTTAAAGCCAAAAAAACTAAACATCCTTTTAGTGAGTAAATTAGAAAATATCCAGATTACTAAGTAAAGAGTTGATCACTGCAATGCATATAAATACTCTTTTATCAACGAGCACATGGAAGAAATAGCCCAGAAGCCAACATGCTTTAGGTGGATTGCTTATAGCAATATAACGGGAAAAATCTAGTCTGCTTCGGCCACTCTAAAATTATTAACAGAGTTTAAAGTGTCCTTGGTTTTCAGGTGTAGATATCACCAGCAAGGGAGATATAGTTATGCAGGCTCCCATTATAGGCAAGGAAAGAAAATTGCAATTCTAGTAAATCACAACCATACCTTCTTCCAAGGCCGCAAG